>JAODAL010013065.1:0-92729 GCA_025379985.1 Phyllomedusa bahiana
CTTTGGATAACGCCTTTTTGTAGGACCCAAAAAAACCCCAATTTTTTGGTTTCATAAAGTCCACGGCCTTTTTCCCAAAATAAAAGCGGGGCTTTTTCCAAATGTGTTTTTGACCCCTCGGGCCCGACTGTTTGTGGGCGGGGTTTTCAGAAATGGCTTTTTTTGCATTCACCTCCCCCATACAGCTTTCCCCCTTGTGCAGAGTGTCCCTGTTTTTTTTGACCGATGAAACAGTGACACCATCTGCACAAGATGATGTTTTGCAGCCCCTTTGGAGGTGGTCTGTGGATTGTCCTTGACTCTTCTCCCATTCTTCTTCTCTCCCCCCCTTGTTATTTTTCTTGGGCCCTGCCCATTTGGGGGCCTTAAAAAAACCTGTCCCTGGGGTCTTCCATTTCCCTTTGGGCTATGTTTTTTCATTTAAAATATTGAGACAATTTTTTGTTTCCCTTTTCCCCTGAACAACTTTGTTGAACAATTTTTGGGTTTTTTCCAGATCTTTTTTAAAGAGTTTTTTTGTGGGGAGCCCATGATCCCCCACTTTTCCCCAGGGGGGTTTTTCAAATTTGGAGAAAAAACTTCCCAATTGGGCCCAACCTTAAAAAAACCTTTTTTTCACCCTTTTGGGATACACCTGGATAAGTTCAAACTCGGGGTTGGTTACAAAAACCAAATTTTTGTGCTTCAAAATTCAGAAAAAAGTAGTTGGGTTTGAAATTCAAATCAAAAAAAAATTGAAAAAGGGGGCCCCCAAATTTTTGCACCAGTAAAATTTTTGGTTTTAATGCTTATTGCACATTTTGTGTTATTTACAATAAACCTCATTTCAACCCGGGGGAAAAATTACTGTGTCCATCAGTTATTAAAATATCAAAATTAAAAAATGGCTTTTTCAAACCCAAATATTTAGAACTAAAAATGATTAAGATTAATAGGGGTGCCCAAACTTTTTCATATGACTGTATATTGCAAAGCTGCTTGTTTTTTAAAGATCTTTTAATTAAAACCCAATCATTGTAGCGAGACAACCCCTTTAAGGTCCCAGTACCCAAAGGTCCCTGTACAAATGCCCAAATGGTCCTCTCCTATTACTTGCACTGTCTTCCAAATTGTGTCCATTAGTAGTCATTGTTCTTTGTGTGTATTCACATGGTGTAGTTCTGTTGCAGTTAAAAACTGCGTCAATGCCACATATATACGTTTTTTTATGTAATTAGTTGCGGTTTTGTGATGGTGGTTTTTGCAGTTGAAAATGAAAGCAAAAGCAAGTACAAACAAAGGGTGCACACCTAAAATACCTGAAAATATGATGGACTTTATTGGTTCTCGAAAGTGCACATTTTAACCCCTTAACGACCACCCACTGGTCTTTTCAGATTGGGCAGATGTACAGTTCTATAGTTTTAGGCTTCCACTTTTTCAGACTGTGGATGGTTCTATAGCTTTAGGCTCCCACTTTCTATTCAGGCTGTGGGAGGTTCTACAACTTCCGGCTCACACTTCCTGTTTAGGTTGTAGACGGTTCTACAGCCTCAGGCTTCCACTTCCTGTTCAGGTTGTGAGTGGTTCTATAACTTTAGGCCCCCACTTTCTATTCAGGCTGTGGGTGGTTCTACAGCTTCAGGCTGCCATTTCCTGTTCAGGCTGTGAGTGATTCTACAGCTTCAGACTCCCACTTCCTGTTCAAGTTGTGGGTGGTTCTATAACTTTAGGCCCCCACTACCAGTTCAGGCTGTGGGCAGTTCTACAGCTTCAGGCTGCCATTTCCTGTTCAGGCTGTGAGTGATTCTACAGCTTCAGGCTCCCACTTCCTGTTCAGACTTTGAGCAGATCTGCAGCACTTACTGACATTTCAGCTCTGCTATTCCTAACTGAGATTCTTAGAGGGACATTGGTTTTAACAGCAGGGCACAAAGCTACAGAGCTTTAAAGGCCTAAAATTTGTCAGTGAGAAACAAAGAATCTCCTATGCTGCTGATAAGACACAGCAGGAAGGTTCTGGGCACTAATAGAGCAAAGATAGATGATCAGTAACCTTGGAAAGTTTGTGTACACAAGCAGGAGATAAGAACTGCTCTAGCTCTGAAGGGAAGCAAAATCAAAACAGCAATGTATTTGGCAACAATCTTTATTTGCCTGCTCCTACATGTTTAAAGCTCATCACATGGTGAGAGTGCCCCTTTAAGTGAGGGTTATTATTGTATATCTGATTGCATTGTTAATATCTCTATGTAAAGACAAGTGTTAGAGAGAGTGGAGATAACCCTTGCACAGTGAGGGGCTGGCCTATGGTCCAAACACGCATGAGCTTGTGGGTCAAAGTTTTTTGTATTAGGGCATGATGGGCGACGTATTTGTTACTTGGCGCCCACACACCAATTCTAAATAAATATAGAGGTGCATATAATACGACAATATGAGTGAAAGTGTTATGCACCAAATTTTGTATGGCAGTTTTGCACCAAATTTTGGCGTATTCTTGGCACATTTTTGGGTGTACAAGTTTGGGCGTATGACTGTAGATACTTCTATAGGACATTGCTATGACAGTTTTTGATGCGAAAAAATGGCACAGGCGCATTAATACGTCGCCCTTTGGAACCATAAAACTAAATGACATATGTACTTTGTTCACACGATGCAGAAGGTGAGGGCTATTTCTACCAGTTATGCGGCAGTGCACTGCTATGAGCTGGAGTGTCAGCTCTTGTAAGCCGGGGCCGTCCTCCTCCCGAGCAGCAGGCGACAACAAATGCTTCCATTCACTTTCAGTTCAGGCAGTTTTCAGAAACCCACTTTCTTTGGTCTGTCCACGTTCTCTGCCAACCTTACTGCACTCCAGCTGTTTGTGGCTTAAACGCTTTCCCCAGCTGCAGGGTGATGTCAGCCCGCAACGTGGCCAAATCCCATAGACGGCTCTGGCATCCGAGTTGGCACAGAGACTCGCTGTGGAAGATCAATCGCTCTGATGCCTGAGATCTGAAGCATTTGCACAAACAGAGAAGAACCGCCTGAGACTGAGACGTGTATTACGGCCAATTTCAAGCTCCCGTCCTGTGAATTGTCAGATCAGATCTTGTGGTAACAGTAAACCCCACTCCGCTCCAACAATTATCTTATCAGGAATACATGTTGGCTCCAAACTCGGGGAAATGGTTTTCCCTTTTAGTCACTTTGCGCCTTATAGTGCTCAAAGAATACTACCGCACAATGCGGCATAAAGCCAGGTCTACACTGTACTAGTTGGATTTTCGGCAGATTCAGTATTTAGAATCCGCCGAAAATCCGACTGTAACCAGTGCCCCATAGACCTCAATAGAGAATCCGACTGTAACCAGTGCCCCATAGACCTCAATAGAAAATCCCAGCTGTAACCAGTGCCCCATAGACCTCAATAGAAAATCCCAGCTGTAACCAGTGCCCCATGGACCTCAATAGAAAATCCTACTGTAACCATAGCCCAATATACCTAAATAGAAAAGCTGACAGTAACCAGTACCCCATAGACAACAATAGAACATCCGACTGTAACCAGTGCCCCATAGACCTCAATAGAAAATCTGACTGTAACCAGTGCCCATAGACCTCAATAGAAAATCCAACTGTAACCAGTGCCCATAGACCTCAATAGAAAATCCAACTGTAACCAGTTCCCCATAGACTTCAATAGAAAAACTGACTGTAACCAGTGCCCATAGACCTCAATAGAAAATCCCGACTGTAGCCAGTGCCCATAGACCTCAACAGAAAATCGACTGTAACCAGTGCCCATAGAACTCAATAGAAATTTTGACTGTAACCAGTGCCCCATAGACCTCAATAGAAAATCCGACTGTAACCAGTGCCCATAGACCTCAATAGAAAATCAGAGCTGTAGTCTACACAGCACGGATTATCTACGCTGAAGAGAGGACATGTTCTATCATGTGTCGGATTTCAGTAGTTTCAATGCCGGCGGGAAATCAGAAAACCGACCGCGATTTTTAGCATAAAACCCGCCCCAAGAACCGCGCCATTTTAACATTGCTGTGTAGACTTAGCCTTATATTACCATGCAGTACACACAGAGTTCTCCCATACGCTGCCTTCAGCCGTCAGGACATTTGAGGAGTTGTAGTTACACAACAGCTGGAGACATTGCAGCCATCTGCACACAATGGTGACACATAACAAACAAGTCGCCATAACGCTGCGTCCACACGACAACGCACAAAATTGGATTCTGGATCCTAAAACTGCGTTGTCTGAGTATGTAAACAGTATTTTACACAAGAGCCTGAGAATTTTTAGCTGTTTTCTCTTTGGGGGTCATATTTCCGTTTGGTCTATGCACAGTTTTTCGGATTCGGTTTTTCAAAGGTTTTTGTGCACCATAGAGTGTTATGATATGGATTAAAATCCACACCCAAAAAAATGCCAAAAGGGGGCCCAAACATTTATGAAATTGCCGGGTCAAGATGTTTTGTTGCCCTATAACCAATTAGACCCCATAGCAACCAATCAGACCCCAAACCAACAATCTAGCCCATAGCAACCAAATCAGAGTCATCAACCAAATCAAGCTCTATAACCAATCAAGCTCATAAAACCCAATCAAGCTTAACTTTATTTTTTTCCCACAGCATCTATGAAAAAAGCTGAACTCTGAATTGGGTTGCTCGGGGTTGATTGGTTGTTATGGGACTGATTGGTTGTTATGGGCCCTGATTGGTTTGTTTGGGGCTCTGTTTGGGTTGTTATGGGCCTTATGGTTTAAATGGGCTCTGATGGTTCTATGGGCATTGATTGGTTTCTATGGAAACAAGACAGTCTTAGACTTGGCATTTTTCAAAATTTGGGCCCCTTTTTTGGTGTGGACTTTAAAGGGGATCCGCCACTAGGTGAAAAAAAACTTTTTGATAAACTGAAGCCATAAAACCGTGCGTAGACCCGACGGAAATACTTACCCCCAAAGAAAGCATTAAAATCGTCAGGTTCTTGTGTAAAGTGCTGTTCAGATACTCGTCAGACAACGTGGTTTTAGGATTCAGAATCCAATGGCCTCATACTGGTTGCTATGGGCAACAAAAACAGTCTTGCTGCTGGACAGTTTTCATTCACGTCCCCCAACGTTTTCTTGACATCCCATTGACTTCAATTGTAAATTTTTTTGCATTTTCCGATGGAGATTGAGCACCTATTAAGATTTTGGAAAAAAAAATGCAGTTTTGAAATCCACTCAGAAAATCGAAATGGTGCGGACTACCACGTGGATTTTCAACTAAGGTCTATGGCACAGATGTCAAACTGCGGCCCTCCAGCTGTTGGGAAACTACAGCTCCCATCATGCCCACTGTTATAGATTATACAAATGCATGATGGGAGTTGTAGTTTTCCAACAGCTGGAGGGCCGCAGTTTGACACCCCTGGTCTATGGGGAGGATCTAATGTTGGATTTTGACGGTTTCTAAAATCCGTATCCGCATGGATTGTTAAATCATTGTCATGTGGATGGACTTTCATGGTGCTTTCTATAGTAGAAAAAAATATACACTATATAGGTCCTGAGGATCACTATGGGGCAGATCAAATACTGTACTTAGACTATGATGCACAACATAGGGCCCAAGGCCGCTTGCAGCCCATCAGAGAGTTTCTGGCAGACAGCAGACCAGACCACAAAGGAACAGGATTTGTGCAAAAACCCAGAGGGCGACATGTGCAGTATGAATGGGGCTGCAGCATTTTTTGCGCGTATCGTGCACCAAAAACCTGTCGTAGACGTGTTCATTAGATGTATAGACAGACGGACGACAGAACTTGCACCCGGCACAGCACTTTGAATGCACCACAGATATGCTACGCTATGCAAGGCAACCATACGCCACATTTACAAACCCACATATGACGGGTTCATACACACTGTTGCATTCTAGAGTCCTCTATATCAATGCAGAACTGGCAAGCTGGCGCCAGGTTTTAAACATGTTGCCCAAAATGTGTGTTTCTGGTAAGTCCAAGGGTATTCCCAGCGGCTTGGGAATCCATGGGTGTTCATGTGTAACTTTGCCTATATCTCCTGCCTAGTTCTGCATTAGTCTTAAAATGAGCCACATCTATCAATGTGTTAATAAATTTGGACAGTCTCATCGAAGTTGACACTTTGGGCAACATGTATGAAAACTGTTTGGGTCAAAAACTCACTTTTTTGCCCATAGGTTTAAAAAAGTGAGTTTTAGACCTAAACAGTTTTCAGACACGTGGCCCTTTCTGATAGTTGGCTTAGTTTAAGTCACTATTTGGGCTAAAATTCTGGCATACAAACTACACCTCTTTGCCAAGAAGCCACGCCTCTTTCCAAGAAGCCACACCCAGTTGTCAAACACATCACAGAAGTGTCAAAAAAGTGTCTAAAATACATAACAGATGTGTCGTAAGGCATGCAAGGCAGTATTTTGGTGAAAATTGGAAGAAATGTACTAAGACCAGTAGAATACACGCCGTCTTCATGAAAAGTGCACAGGAGTAAAATACAGCAAATTGATTAAAGCTTAATAAATGTGGCAAATCTTTCAGGTTCTGTACGCCTTTCTTGCTAAGCTCTGACGACTTTAGAAAAATAGGTAATCACAGATTTTTCGCACAATTTTTTTTGTACCCCAGAATACTGGCATAAATCACTTCAAACATTTCCCCAATGTGTCCGGAATCTGGTGCAATTACCATAGTAAATTAACTCCTGTGCCTTTAGCCTCATAAGCACAACTCAGAAGCTAGTAACATATAGGAGTACATACCGTGTAGGAATGCACCCAGTCTGCTTTTGGTACTGACTGATCCGCTTCTTTTCAGGCTGGACCTGGCTCAGTCCTTGGGGTTGACACAGCTACAAGTCAAGACCTGGTATCAGAATCGAAGAATGAAGTGGAAAAAGATTGTAAGTCTAATCTATGGGAGTTAGTAACACTGCTGTACTTGTTGCGTTTTTATATAATATCGCCAGTGTCATGTTTATGGAGACAAGTAACTAAAAGCCTTCACTGCCCCACTTCTTGATCAGGCTGTGGGTGGTTCTACAGCTTCAAGCTCCCACTTCCTGTTCATGTTGTGGATGGTTCTACAGCTTCAGGCTCCCACTTCCTGTTCAGGCTGTGGGCAGTTCTACATCTTCAGGCTCCCACTTCCAGTTCAGGCTGTGGGTGGTTCTACAGCTCAAGGCTCCCACTTCCTGTTCAGGCTGTGAGCGGTTCTAGAGCTTAAGGCTCCCACTTCCTGTTCAGGCTGTGGTCAGTTCTACATCTTCAGGCTCCCACTTCCAGTTCAGGCTGTGGGTTGTTCTACAGCAGTGACTGATGTTTCAGCTCTGCTATTCCTAGCTGAGCCTGTTAGAGGAACACTGATGATGGAGGGGTTTTAGTAGAGGGGGAGAAGGCTACAGAGTTCTAAAGGGTTAATGTTTGTCAGAAAGAGAAGATAAGCTCCTGTGCTGTTGATAAGGATTCACTTCACCATCCATTCAGACCCTTTCCTAGAGCAGAGAGAGGTTCTCAGTAACATAGGGAAGCTTGTGTGCACAAACAGAAGATAAGAACCACTCTTAGGCTAGATCCACACAGCAATTTGAAAATCCGCGATGCAGTGCCAAAACCAGTGGTGGGATTTCTGATTCCCGCCTCCCCACTGCATTAGGGTTGTGGGAATCCGACGTTGATCCCGCGGAATGTACAACATGTTCTATATTCTGCCGGTTGGTTTTCATTTTAGGAAGACCTCTGTAAAATAATCTGACCACAGCACGGATTTTCTATCAAAGTCTACACAGCGCAGGGTACGGTTGGATTTTCAGTGGATTCAAAATACCAAATCTGCTGAAAATCGGACCAAAATCCTGTGCTGCGTAGACCTAGCCTTAGGGTATGTTCACATGGCGTGTTGGATCCGTTGTTGGATCCGTTTTTCATTACATATTTTACATCGAAACTAATGTAAATCACACTGCACATTGTTAGATGCGTTTTTTTGGGTCGGAATGATAAACGCTGTGTGAACATACCCTTAGACTGAAAGGAAGCAAAATCACAACAGTAATGTATTTGGTAATAGTCTTTATTTAACTTTGTCTACATGTTTAAAGACAATCAATGTGGTGAGAGTTCCCCTTTGAGTGGCAACAGAGCCCAAATATTACATATCCCTCTTATAGCCACACGCCTGTGCAATGATTAGGTGTTCAGGTACAAAGCTATGTTCATGCATAGTTCTTTCCACCTGCATTGTGACGCGGATCCTGCTGTAGAACCTTATGGGATCTTTTTCCCATTGTTTTCAATAGGAATCTGCGCCATTGCTCACACCTTGAATCGCAACCATTTTTTCAGCTGCAGATTTGAAATCTGTGATGCAGAAAAAAAAAATGGAAATAGTCTGACTCCTGTGGATTTCCACCTCTGGTACAAATTAACCCTACTGAAGTGGAGCTGACCTGCACCACTGCTGCAAAGTGAAAATTCATGGCAGAAATTTGAGGACATCCCCTCGAATTTCTGACATGGATTCTGCAACAGAAAAATCAGTCGTGTGAACATCTCCCGGGATGCAGTGTAATATCCTGACCTCAATTCAAGGGCAATTGTACCAGAAAAATGGGAGACGTGAGACTCTCCGGTTGCTATCAAAGTGTTTCTGGACAACAGCATTGAAGAGGTTGCGGTTGTTAGGTAGTGCGTCCCCAGCGGCTGTCAGATATGACTCAACTCAATTAGGTGGAGGAGCTGCTTAAATATTACGGCTTGATGAAAGCAGATGCTGATAGAGACACCGAACGCATTATTTGTTGTAAAACCTGGCAAGTGATCCACCCAGAGCAGCGGTGTCAAACTCAACTTCACTGAGGTCTATATGAACATTATGGCTGCCCTAAAAGCGCTGCTGTTGGGTGTTAGGGGGTGGCTAGAGTGCCAGGGTAGGTCTGTGCCACCCCCGATAGTTGCTGAACAGAGCCCGGTGCCGGTGGGTGCCCGAGCTGGGAGTCCCCAATGGCGCCTGTGCCGCTGCTGCCGCCTCTGCCGTGCCGCCCGTGCATCCAGACATTGTCCGTCCCTGCTCGCTGTGTCTAAGCTCTTGCAGGTCAAATAAAATGACATGGATGGCTGAATTCAGCTCATGGGTTTTGAGTTTAAAACACGTGGCTTCAAAGTTTTAGCTATATTAAGAATTTATGGCAGAAAAAAAATGATAGAAGTAGCAACCTACCTACCTGCTTAGTCTTTTGCACACACTCAAATCTATTAGTGCTCAGCAGTTGTTGGCTGTTACACAGAGCCTACTCTTCACACCAAGCTGCAGGCTCCTACTTCCTGTTCCGGCTATGGGCAGTTCTGTAGCTTTAGGCTCCTGTTCAGGCTATAGGTGGTTCTACAGCTTCAGGCTCCCACTTCCTGTGCAGGCTATGGGTGGGTGTACAGCATTAGGCATCCCACTTGGCTCTGTTCAGGCTGTGGGCAGATCTAAAGCTTCAGGCTCCCACTTCCCGGGTGTTCAGCTGCTTTTGTGGGCAGATTTTACAGCTTCAGGCTCCCATTCTTGTTCAGCTGTGGGGGTGTGTTTGTTGCTGTGGGCGGTTTCACAGGCTTCCCCACTTTCCTCTGCTTCAGGCTATGGGCAGATCACTACCCCCTTATTTACACAGTTCAAGGTAACCGTCCCCAATCCTCACGTCCAACAGTCACTCATTATATCACATAAACATGTTAACCAAAAAAGAATACAATGACAAAAAAGTCATAGGAAAATATATATTGACAATCTTATTAATTCAATAATAAATATTAAAAACTAATATGTCACAAATAGTACAAATGTAAGGCTAAAAACAATTAAAAATAATGCCCATATCAAACAAGGCATACAAATCACACCATTCCTGAATATAGAAAGTCATCTATGGTGTATAACCTATAATATTTAACATTAGTAATTAAAGTGTCTTATATTAGAGATCAAGTGATTAAATAGTATATAGGCACATCAAGAAGGGCATACAATAATGCCACACCTCTCACACACAATACATTACCAAGTGTATACAGGAATGGAGGAGATGCACTGCCAAGGAAATGGGATAGCCTCGACGTGTGTTTCGCCAAGCTTTCTCAAGAGGCAGATCTACAGCTTCAGGCTCCCCCTTTCTGTTCAGGTTGTGGGTGGTTCTACAGCTGCAGGCTCCCACTTCCTGTTCAGGCTGTGGGCAGCTCTACAGCTTCAGGCTCCCACTTCCTGTTCGGGCTGTGGACCATTCTACGGCTTCTGGCTGCCACTTCCTGTCCAGGCTATGGGTAGTTCTACAGCTTCAGGCTCCCATTTCCTGTTCAGGATGGGGGTGGTTCTACAACTTCAAGTTGCTCCTTCCTGTTCAGGCTTTGGGCGGTTCTAAAGCTTCAGGCTCCCACTTCCTTTTCAGGCTGTTTGCAGTTCTACAGCATCAGGCTGCCACTTCCTGTTCAGGCTGTGGTTGGTTCTACAGCAGTGACTGACATTTCAGCTGTGCTATTCCTATCTGAGCCTGTTAGAGGGACATTAGTAATGGAGGAGTTTTCACAGAGTGGTAGAAGGCAACAGAGCTATAAAGGGTTAAAATTTGTTAGTAACAAACTTAAACAAGCTCCTGTGCTGCTGATAAGACACAGCAATGAGTGACGTCAACATCCCGACCTGGATTGTAGAGCAGGTAACCTATGAATCCTTCTGCAAAGAAGCAGGAGATAGGAATTTCTCTAACTCTGAAAGGAAGCAAATTCAGAACTGCAATGTATTTGGTAATAGAACATGTAGGCAAAGGTAAATGAAGACTAAGACAGTCATTGTGGACTGAGTACCTCTTTAAAAACATCATCTACTTTCCCACAGGTCCTCAAAGGTGGACAGGAGGCGCCCACTAAACCCAAAGGACGTCCGAAGAAAAATTCCATCCCAACCTCGGAGGAGATCGAGGCAGAGGAGAAGTTGCATAGACTCGCCCAAGAGGCGCAGCTCGGCGCAGAAAAAGACGAAGAGAAGCAAGAAAAAGCAGCGAGAGAAGATCAGGAAGAACAAACACTGGAAGGAGACAAACAAGAAGAAGGAGAGAAGCTGGAGTCAGGGACACCTCCGGCCACATCACAGCTCAGCATCGGCACAAATGACAGGAGCTCCTCCAGCTAAAAAACCAAAAAAGACACCGTGTATTCATGGAGAGAATGCGCCAAGCTGCGCCCGCGCTCTCTGGGGGTCACCTGGTGTGTGCGCCGGATGCGTCCTATGTGCAGACCCCGACCTTTAAGGGAATCTTCCCTCCGAGTCATTTTATCTAGAAGGGAAAAGGTTAAAGCCACATGGAGGAGGGAAGAGAATGGAAGGACTCTGTGACTAATGGGGTCTGCACAGACAAGACTGGGAATTTTTTTTTGCTGTGTTTGGAAAACAATTGGACAGTGTATATATAGTGTTCTTTATGATTGTGCCAGAAACTGCAGTGGAAAGGGTGAAAAAAGCCAAAGCAAAAGGGAAAGAAGCTGTTTTCCCAGTGTAACTGACTTGAGAATGCTTTCACGTTAAGTGCCTTTTTGCATGTTAAATCTTGTAGAACGATCTTTATGTGTTAATTCACGACTGTAGTCATTTAATCTCTTCTCTACTTACGACTGGGGCTTAGATTCCATAAAATGGGCAAAAAGAGGCAATAAGAGGCTTCCCTCCATGACGGACCGAGCAGACGTCCTCCTGATAGATACGGCAGTCAGGTCTCAGGCTGGGTTCACACCACTTTTTTCTTTCAGTGTAATAAGCGCTTATTCCACCTGAAAAACATGTGTCTGTAAGCATCGGATTTTGGTGTCTCTTGGTCATTTTTTTTTGCTGCTTATTTCCATGTGTTTTTTTCAGTACAGGGAACCTCATTGTACTTGATGCATCTTTTGCTGCATTTACGAGTGGTTAATGGTCCTGCACTCCCCTTTTTTTGACCGAACAAAGAAACAGTACAGTGGGACAGGTGAAGTAATGGCACGTTCAATCCAATTTTATTTTAGAGGCATCTTAAAAGCAATAGCCTATTGCGGGCCAATGACATATCGAGGATAAAATTCCACCGTACACTTGCGCGTTTCGAGTCTGGAGACTCTTACTCACACTCCCAGTTTTTTGTGCAGTTTGTAATGCGGCGAACAATGCATAAAAAAACACAGCTGTGTGCGTGATGTGCACTTATTTAAGCCAAAGAGACCGTACTGTCACTTTTTTGCATGCATTGTTCATATTGTCAGCTTTATTCGTATTTAAAGCGGTTGTCTCACTACATTGATTCATGTTACCTCAGTCCTGTTTTCTTGGTTTCATTTTTGAATTCAGAGGCGTGTTTACTGGCTTTACTGGCTTCTAATGGTCTGCACTGATGAGCTGCTGAGGACACCAGGTCTGTAGCTATAGCGACCAGTGTGGAGCCTTCAGAGATCAACAGGTCTGCAGCTATAGCGACAGTGAGGCAGCTATCAGGAAATTGACAGGTCTGTAATATAGTGACCGTGCTGAAGCCTACAGGAAGACGACAAGGTCTGTAATTGTAGCGATCAGCACTTGGAGCCTATCAAGAGCGATAGAACAGGTCTGTAGCTATAGCAACCAGCGCTTGAAGCCTAACAGGAGAGAGAGAACAGGTTTGTAGCTATAGCGACCAGCGCTGGCAGCCTATCAGGAGAGAGCAAACAGGTCTGTAGCTATAGCAACCCGAGGAACTGATGCAGCCCATACAAGAGGGGATATCTAGGAATAGGTAGGACACTATTAAAGGACACAAATTGCAAAGCAAATTCTTTTTGCAAGATCTTTAACATAAAAAGCTGTAGTGAGACAACCCCTTTAAGTCAAAGAGTCCATACTTTCACTTTTTTTGCATGCATTTGAGATATAATCGCTTAAAAAATAGGAAATTTGCACCTCAAAAAGCACAAAAAAACATAGGGCGACATGTATGAAACTGGATGCAGACACGCCAGTTCTAAATCTATATAGAGGAGTGTAGAATGCGACACTATCTATGAAACTTTGTCTCAACCATTGTACTTTAGTGCAAAAAAGAAAACAGAACAGAGGCGCACTTCTGTGTAGTAAAGTACTAAGATAAAAAATCTTGGTACTTAGTCAATACTGGTACTGCTAACCTGTAGGGGTTGTACTCAAGCATGGTATGGATTTGTATAGCAGTTTTGCACCAAAATTTGCTGTATTGATGCTGCATTTTTGGCACATTCAAAAGTGTTGTGTCCGGTGCAGACTGCGCCAAGTTTTGGTGTACGACCATTCATATATCTGTCGGACAGGGGCTGCAAAAGTGTTTTGGTTTGAAGTACGCTAGAAAACTGCCGCAGCTCTGTTCATATATGTCGCCCATAGTGTGAACCCGGCCTCACACAGCTGTTTTTCAGCGTTGAAAGAGCGTTGAATACATGTCTGAAAACAGCGCTGATTCAGCATAGTTACATAGTACGGTTGAAAAAAAGACTTATGTCCATCAAGTTCAACCAAGGATGTTACTTGGACACGAATGTGCAATTGCAGACATGGGGCGACATTCAGAGGCGTAACTTGGGGCCTCAATGCAAAAAGTGAAATTGGGACCCCTAGGTATTAGGTGTTATTTATAATAATGGTGTCTTCCTATGTGGCAGGAGGAATTTTGGGCCCCCTTCGCCTGTAGGGCCTTGTAGCAACTGCTAAATCTGCACCCCGTTTAGCTATATCCCTGGCGACATGTATGAATGGGGCTGCACCAGAAGTTTGCTTTATTTTTAACTAGGTGCACTCCATTATCAGGCGCATTACAGAGCACCCGCAGCACTTTGTAATACACCTGAGATCGGGGGCAGATGAAGGCGTCGCACTACAACCGTATGAAGCTGCACATTTATAGCTTCAGTGCGGCAAATCCAGGCGCATTACTGCTGGAACAGGTAGAGCACTTTACAAGGGGTTTACCTGAGCCAGAAGTGTTGCTTTGTAGCTAGAAAGTGCTAAATCTATGACACGCAGTAGAACAGGTTCATAGATTCAGGCATATTCTACGCTACTAATGCATGCAAGAAAAAATTGCGCATGGGAGCCAAAAATCATGCATGCCGCCCATGGTTTGGAAGCTGAATTTAGAGGGGTATTTTAGCCTCCATACACCGGGTACACACATTGGGGCATATGTATGAAAACTGTCTCAGACTAGACGGTGGTATGTTTCGTTAGGTTAGTGCAGTATGCGTCAATAGGTATAAACAAAATTTAGGTGTCTCACAAATTTAGTCTCAGCCTTGCATTGGTGCTTTGTTTCAGCGCCACATTCTGTCGAGCAACAATCACCAATGTGTCTAATCTTCTGAATGTACGGCCCCTAAGATGTGGCTCGCACAGAAGTGTCGAGGATGTCAGACGGAGCGACCGTTCTTGGCGCAAATCTTTTATACATATGTTGGACACGGCCAACAACATTTTTTTTTTGTCAAACAGCATGCCAGAAAACTGCTGCAGCTCATTTCATACCTCTGCCCTAAAGTTTTTTGATGCTTGCTTAAAAACTTTATGTTTTTTTGCGTGATTTACGTGCCCACATGCCCGTCAAAAATGCATAAACAGTTTTTCATTTTTTTCGATGATATTAGTGCACAAGGTATTGTTTTGGGTTTTCTCAGTGGTCATTTGATGCATTAATGTGACACGTAACCTGTCAATTCTTTGTTTTATGTGCATTATTTTACAATGGAAAGTCAACAGTGATTGCAAAAATTGCACCGAATGGCGCATGCAATCTGTTGACACTTATCTTGGGGCTTAATCTGATGCAAATACAATGAAATTCCCTGTACTGAAAAACACACCAAAAGACTTGGCTAATAAAGAAAGTGTGTGAAAAGCATGAAAAACGCACATTTCTCCTGTGCAATAGGCGCTTTATTCACTGCAAAGTTTTGCGCCGTGTGAACTCAGCTATACGTCTATGCGAGAATTCAGCACTGAATCCACTACAGAAACGGCGTCGTGTGAAACGCGCTGGAAAACACAACAGGTCATGAACAGAGCGAACCTCGGTACAACTCTATCCAAAGCATTTCCTCTGTCACTGGTTACATTATATCAGATCTAGAGAATTGAGGAAGATACTATATGGATCATTTATATAGTGTTCAGTGTACTAGAAGCAACAAACATGACTGAAGTGGCTGCAAACAATGCAAATATAAGAGCAGGAATATACAATGCGGCCAATAGTCCAACCTTCAATGAATCCACCAATGGCCGCATGTGATGTCAGCCAACTCAAGAGGCCAATGGTGGATACATGGGAGGAGGGACTATAGGCTGCGCCACGGCCGCCAGGTGTATAACTGCCCTAAAGCTAAATCATCCTATAACGAAAGGTTCAAATACTTTATAACAAACTTTGTGTTTGCATTCCTCACCATATTTAAGATGCTTGCTGTCAGTGAATGGGAGACTCCCTTATACCTCTCCCACCTGAGGGTCTGTATCCATCCTAGACAATCCTAAACTCAATGCTTTAACAAATCCTCAGGACATAGATTTAGTTTTGAGAGGATCAACTAGAGTGAATACCATTGTAACAAACCCTCAGCTGGACAAAGTAGGTGGGAGAAGGTTGGTGGTATCTGAACAGAACAACAATAAATGGGCCTTATGTATGAAAACTGTCTAGCAGTCAGACTTTGTTGCCTATAGCAACCAATCAGAGCCCATAGCAACCAATCAGAGCCCGTAGCAACCAATCAAAGGCCACAGCAACCAATCAGAGGCCACAGCAACCAATCAGAGGCCATATCAACCAATCAGAGCCCATAGCAACCAACCAGAGCCCATAGCAACCAACCAGAGCCCATAACAACCAACCAGAGGCCATATCAACCACCAAGAGCTTAGCTTTCATTTTCCCAGAGCATTATAGGAAATGAATGATGAGTTCTGATTGGTTGCTATGAGCTCTGAGCGGTTGCTCTGAGCTCTGATTGGTTGCTATGAGCTCTGATTGGTTGTTACGGGCTCTGATTGGTGACTATGGGCTCTGATTGGTTGCTATGTTCTCTGGTTACTATGAGCTTTGATTGGTTGCTATAATCTCTGATTGGTCGCTATGAGCTCTGATTGGTCGCTGTGAGCTTTGATTGGTCGCTATGGGCTCTGATTGGTTGCTATGAGCTCTTATTAGTTGCTATGTGCTCTGGTTGCTATGGGCTCTGGTTGGTTGTTATGAGCTCTGTTTGGTTGCTATGAGCTCTGATTGGTTGCTATGGGCTCTGATTGGTTGCTATGGGTTCTCATTTGTTGCTATGGACAACAAAGAAAGTTTTCCTGGTAGACAATTTTCCTACATGTGACCCAAAGAGGGAAATAAAGAAATGCACTGGTTTTCTGGTGAACAAGAACAGTGTATAAAAGTCAGGTCCTAATAAATTCGCCATATCTTGTATTGGAGGGGCCGCATTCATGTGCACAGGAGCTAAACTGGGGCCCACACAACTCCCCTCCCCCGATAATTTACAATTGTTTGTGCACCTGCATCACCTCCATGTGCCTTTTGTGTTTGCTTCCATGAAAAAAATTTTGGGGGCACATTCTCAATACGAATGTGCAATAATTTTGGTCTATTTTGTGGCAAAAAGAAAATTTGACGCCATATTCTCGATATAAAATGAATGTAATATCCCAAAAAAGGGGGAACATTAACCCGGGCACGACACATTGAAGCGCCAAAAAGAGGCAAAAAAATTTTGTAGCTGTATACACTGCCCCCAAAACCAACACACCTATCAGGCGCAATAATCCTAGAAATGATAGGCTATGCATTTAGATGTGCTTAAAGGGCGCATTTTGGGGGCCATTAGGTTTAAATATCAACGTATACCAGAGGCAGTTTTTTTGAGAGGATCGTTTTTTTCGGGCATTTTACTCTGAAAAATTTGGCCTAAAACTGCCCGGTATGCCTTTTTGGGAATTCGCCCTTGGTGTTGACATGTTGCTAGAACGGAGGTGCACGATCTATTCTGGCCCAATGACCAAATTGTTGGTTCATGGAATACCCCCTTCTATAAATTGTCCACAGGGGCGCTAAAAAATTTTAAGGCCCCCATACAGTTTGAAGCATCTGCTTCCCCTGCCAACCCTGCCCCACCCCCCCCCCCATTGCCCCCACCCCCATCAACCCAGCCCCTCACCAGTTACCCAATCCCAGAAAAAGAGGTGCCCCACACAGTTGGGGCCCGGGAGGGGCGGCTTCAGAGGTACCCCACATGGCAGAGGAACAGGAGGGCTTTCAGAGGGGCCACACACAGCTGGGACCCAGGGATTTTCAGAGGGGCCCTACACGCTGGCCCCTGGGGGTTTAAAAAAGGGCCCCACTGGCAAAACCCAGGGGGCCTTAAAAGGGGAGCCCCACACAGCGGGGCCCCCGGGGGGTTTAGGGGGCCCCCCAGCTGGGGCCCGGGGGGGGGTTTTAAAGGGGGCCCAACACAGGGGCCCCGGTGGTTTTCAAAAAGGCCCAACAGGGGCAGAGACCCGGGGGGCCTTCAACGGCCCCCCACACAGGGGGGAAACCCAGGGGGTTTCAGGGACCCCACACAGCTTGTGCCCGGAGAGGAGCTTCAGAGGGGCCCCACACAGATAGGACCCAGGGGGTCCCCCGCTTGCAGTGGGCCCCCTTGTTCCACGTTTTTCACTGGGCCCCATACGGCAGTACCTCCTGTACTGCCTTTACGACGGCCCTGTTGTCCAGTCCAAGAGATTTATATTTAAATAAGTCCAAACTGGTGAAAAAACAGAATAAAAGTTATCCTCTCCTCTCTGTCCGGCCCCTCTGCCGCTCTGAAGCGCCCCAGGATCTGCTACTCTGCACTTCTGGGTTCTCATCCCAATACAGAAGAGAGGCTCCTGCTCTATTCACTCCCAGTGATAAGACCCACACCGTTATCAGGGGGAGAACCCAAATCAGGGAGCAGATCCTGGGGTGCTTCAGAGCAGCAGAGGGGCTGGAGGGGAGGAGAGTATAACTTTTATTTTATTTCTTGCAGCCCGACCCAAATCTAAATAATTTTTCCCGGGCAGGACGTCCCTTTTAGGGAGGTATTCTTCATCTGAGACATTACAGCACATTAGTTGTAAATGCCTGAAATCTCTGGTAGATCTTGATTCCACTTATGGGATTCCTGAATTTTAGGAGAACAGGGCCCCCCAGGAATGAAGAGATGTGGTGTCTATTTTCATTTTGGGGTTTTTTAAATGTATAAAACCCCCTTCAAAACTATAACTACATACTGGCCACCTCTCTAACTTGTCCCTTTAACCCGGATACAAAAACCCATCAGAGCTTATGAATTTTCTTGTTTCTCAATTACACCACTATGCACACTGTAACGGAAACCCAACGGACTCCATTGTAGTCAAAGGGATCCATTAGCTGCCAGGTGTGCCCATTTGGGGCGGGGTCCAAAAAAATTTTGGGGTGCAGATGTGAAAACCCGCCCAGTATTTGGATTGCCCGCACTGCCCTTTAAGAACCCGGGGTGCAGGGAAGGGACTCACAACCGTTTTTACTCTCTCTTTGCTCTCAAGCGCAAAGGTCTTTTTTGGGCCCATGTGCTTTCAGGTCTACTATTCTGCATTGATTCATTTCATAGTTTTTCCCTTTTTCCCAAAACCCCTTTTTCTGAAAAAGGGAAAAAACCCAAGCTTGGACTGGCCCACAGGGAAGCAGGGGATAACCCGGTGGTCCCTGGCGCATTGTGGGGCCTTGGGTATGGCAGGCCTGGGGATGCTTTTAAAAGGGAAAAAAAGAGAGGCAGTTTTCCAGAGACTGACAGTAGCTGTAGGGGGGGCTCAAGAATCAACTCCATGGTCCCCCAATAATCAACCCTCCCCACTGTGGCCTCAAGAATCAACTCCCCCTGGGGGCACAAGAATCAACCCTCCATGGTCCCCCAAAAAGGGAATCACTCCACTGGGGGGCCAAAGAATCAACTCCATTTGGTGGCCCAAAAAATCACTCCACTGGTGACCCAAAAGAACTCTCCACTGGTGCCCCCCAAAATTTAAAACTCCACTGGTGCCCCAAAAGAATCAACTCCACTGGGGGCCCCAAAAATTTCAACTCCACTGGGGGGCCCCCAAGGAATAAACCCACTTTTGCCCCCAAGAAATCTTCCCCGGGAAAAAACATTGGTGGCCCCAAAAATCAACTCCACTGGGGGGCCCCGGAATAAACTCCACTGGGGGCCAAAGAATCAACTCCACTGGGGGGCCCCAAAAAATTTAAACTCCACTGGGGGGCCCCAAGAATAAAACTCCATGGTCCCCCCCAAAGAATCAACTCCACTGGTGGCCCCAAGAATCAACCCCACTGGTGCCCCCAAGAATAATCTCCCGGGTGACCCAAAGAATAAAACCTTTCCCATTTTGGGGGCCCCAAGAATAAACTCCATTTGGTGGCCCCAAGAACCCAACCCCACTGGGGGCCCCAAAAGAATCATCTCCACTGGGGGGCCCCAAAGAATCAACCCCACTGGGGGCCCCAAGAACCCAACCCCAAAAACTAATTGGGGGCCCCAAAAATTCAACCCCAAATGGTGGCCCCAAGAATCAACTCCCTGGTGGCCCCAAGAATAAACTCCCTGGGGCCCCAAAAACAACTCCACTGGGGGGCCCCAAGAATCATCTCCCTGGGGGCCCCTTTTAAAACCCCACTGGTGGCCCCAAAAATAAAATCCACTGGTGGGTCCAACATTGATCTCTACTTATGGGTCCTAAGAATAAACCGTCCGGCCCCAGGCACCTCAGTTTGACACTGGAAACAATCTCTTGCATAAATAAAAGATTTTCATAAATTTTAGATGCTTATGACATAAATTTACCACCGGCTTCCAGTCTAAAAATCTCAGCGAGTGATTATCTGTCGCAGGGGGGCAATTATTTGGCTCTTTGAAGGTAGATGCAGTGGAAATCGTACGTTTTAGGCGATAATGATATCATGTCTATTGCAGACGCGCACTCAAATCCCAGCCCGGGATTTTTTAAAGGGGGGGAAACTCCGGGGCTTCAGCAATATCAAACTTCTGAAAACCCCTCTCTTTTGTTCCACTTTATTTAAAAAGAGTTTATTTCCCCCTCCCCAAACTTTGTTTTAAAATTTCCCTTTAAAAAGCAAAAAAAAAATTGAGGAAAGGAAATATGGGAGTGCGTGTGTGGAGTCATGGGTGTAGACCACTGATCCTCGGAATCTGGGTCCCTGGAGCAGCAGTGTGAACAGAGCCGTGCAGAGCTCATGGTACATGATGCAGGTATAAGTCCACATCTGTAGCGAATGTGTAACACTGACTTGGAATCAGATTTATAATAAAGTATCTATTTTTAAAGAAAGTTTTTGAAAGGAAAAAATTAAAAAAAAATTTTTGTGTTTCTTTTCCCCTCTGAATAAGGCACTGATATCAGTGGGAAGGGGAAAAATAAGTGGTCCCTTTTTAATCACTAAAAAGGCCTGTGGGCCCGCCTTTATCTGTCTGGCCCTGAAATAACAATTTCCCGGAGCCCCCTTTCCTATAAAATCTGGGGTTTTGCTGTTCCCCTTTTAATTTTCCCCCGGGGGAAAAGAATTTTTGAAACGCAGAAAGGGTGTTACCTTTTCCCGTTTTTTCAAAAAAAAAAGGGGGGTGGCCCTGCAAAACATTGATTGTCAGGGATGATTGGACAATGTCAAACGTGCAGGGGAAAAACCCCCAGTTTTATAAACCCAGCCCGACAATGGGCAATGAATTTTTCCCGGAGGAATAACAAGGAAAAGCACAAACCCCGGGGATATAAAAAGAGGAAGTTTCACAGAGGGGAAAACGGAATTTTCTAAATCAACAGGAGAGGTAAAAGGGGCCCCAAAGTCCTTTTTCTAGGGGAAACAATGCTCGCTGTTCCTCTGTTGTTTTCCTCCCAAAAATTTATTTTCCCATTTTGGTTTAGATGTTTGCTACCTACGGAACAGAAGGAATAAGAGGGAAACACGAGTTAAGGAAAAAGATTTCCAGAATCTACTTCACCAAAGGAAAATTTTAGTTTTTTTACCCGGCTTGATGGACACCCAATGAAATGGGTTATTTGGGCCCTAAAGGGGGTTTTTTTTTTCTTAAATGGAAAAAATTTGATCACTTTATCTTTTACTTGTCAACTCTCCCGAAACTCCTCAAAAAAAGGGATCTCCTGGGCTTTCTGGCAAGTCCCCCTTGGGGGTATTTCAGGGTGGTGGGCTGAAAAGCACTCTTTTTTCCTTTTAAACTTGGTTAAATTGTATCCATGTCCCCCATATAGGGGGTTGTTTTTATTTTTTTTCAACCTCGGCTGCATCACTATTCTGCTGGTTGGGAGCACTGTCCTTTCATTACTTACCTTACTGATCCTGGCTACCATCCTGTATTACCTCCAAGCCCGCAAATCACTATTCTGCTGGTTTTCAGTTTACTGTCCCTACTTACTTATCCTGTACTGATCCCCGAGTTTTCAAACCTGTATTTTCCTCACAGAGCTGCGCTCACTATTTTCTGCTGGTGCAGGGGACTGTAATACATTAATTATCCTTAAATCCTGGGGTTTTCATTTCCCGTATTATCTCCAAGCTGCACCTTCCCCAAACTGTTTGGTCGCCCCGGGACATACTTTAATTATCCCGTACTTTACCCCTCCTTTTATTATCCCCAAGCTGCCACTCCCCCAAATTTTGCTGGTGCAAATCACTAAAACATACATTTCTTTATCCCGTTAAAATGATCCTGAGTTACATCCTGTTTATACCCAAGCTGCACATACTATTCTGCTGGTGCAGTCAATTTTACATACCCTTATTTTCCTGAATGATCCTAGTTAAAATCCCGTATTATCCCCCAGAGCTGCCCACATTCCGGGTTGGGGAGTCACTGTACATACATTAAATTATCCCGTACTCGATCCCAGTTTCATCCTGTATTATTCCCCCCAAACTGCACTCACTATTCTGCTGGGCAGCCCCTGTACAAAACTTTTCTTTTTCCTGTTTGATCCGAGTTACATTTCCCGGGTTTTCCACCCGACTGCGCTCACTATTCTGTGGGGCAGGTCCCTTAAATTTTCAACCTTTCCCTTCCCGGTTCCCGACTTTTAATTTTTTTAAAAAAAAAATAAAAAAATAAAAATTGAAAAAAAAATTAAAAAAAAGGAATTTGGATTATAGAAATTATTAAAAGAATATTTTAAAAAATTTTTAATAATAATAAAAATAATTTTAAAAAAGATATGGGGTAGATACAAAAAAAAAAAAAAAAAAATTTAAAAAAGAAATTTTTTTTTTTTTAAATAAATAATAAAAAAAAAAAAAAAAAAAAAAAGAAAAAAAACCAAAAAATTTAGATTTTTTTTTTTTTTTTCTTTTTTTGGCCCCAATTTAACCCCCTCCCAGGAAAAAAGAAGGGTCCCGACTCCCGTTTTTTTTTTTTTTCCCCTGGAAAGGGGGGCCTCCCAAAATTTCCCAAAACCAAAAACCCAAAAAAACCCTCCCCCTTTTCCCCCCCAAAAATTGGATAAAAATAATTAAAAAAAATTTTCAAAAATTTGGGAATCCAAAAAATTTAAAACAATTTAAAAAAACAAACTAAGGAAATTTCCCCCCTTTAAAGGAATTTGTTGCCCCGGAAAAGCTACCTTTTTACCAAAAAACCTTAAATTCGTAAACCCCGGAAAGGGAAAACCCAATATACCCCAAAGGGAAAAACCCCTTAATTGGGGCCTTTTTTCCCCGAATTCCCGTAGTAGGGGGGGCCCTTACCGGGGGAGTTTTAACCCCCCAAGGGGAGGATTTTTGCAGGCCCCCTTACTAACACCGCCCGCCGGTATACCGCCCTAAAAATTAAATTGAAAAAAATCCCCCGCCCCGGGGGTGGGCTTCCCCTTGCGGGGGAGAGGGGAGGGGAGCCCAAGAGGAGGGGTAAACTGACCCTGAGTTACCCCCTGTATTATCTCCAGACCTCACTCACTATTCTGCTGGTGCAGTCATATTTCCCCCGTCCCTCTGTGTGTCTGACTTTCCCCTTAGGGCCCTTAGATAGATATGAGATAGATATGAAATAAATAGATATAGGATAGATTGATAGATATTGGATAGATAGATGTAGAGCTACCTATTCATCAGGCTAATGTTAATCGACAGAGAGAAAGATGGTGTCCGCTCAGCTGGTCTTGTTGGATGACGGCTGGAGAAGGGTGGCGCTGAGCCAAAGCTTCCAATGACCAAAAACCAAATAAACCAGCTGCACATCCAGGGAATGTGAAAATAAGTTATAAACTGTTTTCTTCTTTATTGTATCCAATTTAAAACCAATAAGGACAATAACAAGCATAATGGAACTGCACTTTTCAGGTATAGTGTGTTGCTGAATGCTGACGCTTTTCGGACAATGAGTCCGTAGTCGTAGCCGAGGCTGCACAATATACCTTATGTGGGAATTTGCATTGTGCTTGTTATTGTCACGGACGCCCCTGCGCCCCATGCCCGGGGGTCGCAGGCGCCCCCGGCTCCGCCCGAGCGGGCCTGCCCCACGGGGGTTCGGGGCCCCCGCTCGCCCCCCCTTTCCCCCCGGCATGCCCCTTCCCGGGCCCACGCCCCGTCAGGCCTTCCTTTCCCGCCGGTAGCTCCCCCCAGGGGCGGCCCCCGGCAATTTGAATTTTAAAAGGGGGCAGGGGCCCGGAAATTGGGTTTTCATTGCCGGGCACGTCCATTTGGGCCCGGTCCTTCCTGAGGGCCCCTCCCCAGATCCTTGGTGTTCATCCCCTGGTAAAAGTGTTCCTGAGCGTTCCGTTTTGCCTTCCTTGTACCGACCCTCAGTCTCCCGTCTACAACCCTTGCGCCTGCCCCGCACCCGTTTGTCTACGCCCACAACCGGGCCCGCCTGTCCAACTTTCTGTCTGCCCCTGACTAGGGCCCTGCCTGCCGTTCCGTACTCGCACCCTTGGCCGCCACCGCAGGCAAGCCCCGCCAGTGGTATGCCCCTGGGGGACACCCGCCGAGAAGACCACCCCGCTTTGCGGCGGGCTTGGTGAAAACCCGGGCCCACTTGATTCCACCCCCCTGGGGGGCTTACGCCATCGCCTGGGGGGTCCATTGGACCACCCCAAAATCGTTACAGTTATTCTCCTTATTGGATTTTAAAATAGATACAATAAAGAAGAAAACAGTGTTTTTTTTTTACCTATGCTTGCATTCCCTGGATGTGGAGCGGGTTTATTTGGTTTCAGGCTCGTGTTAAGCAGCGGTACAGAGGTGGGTTTTTGGCTTTTCAGGGACATATTCTGCCCATTCTTATGAGGATCAAGCTTTGTGCCCAACATAATGATATCCTGAAAACAATGGAATAAGAACAGTGATAGAGGGTAACACATGAGGCTTGACTGCTTGTGTCCTGCTGCGATTCTGGACTCCCCACACTCTAAATCTACAAATCCTGAAAATGGCACAAAACAGTGTTTAATAACTGCAGATTCTGCTTCAGGATAAATCCCCAAACCCATCCTCTTGAGTGAAAGTTCTAGCATCAATGCAGGAGACTGCTGACACCAGAGGAGAAGGGAAGCGTTGTGGAGAGTTCAGTGTACAGACCCTGGGACACTACACAGAAAGGGACCGCCCACAGGACACTTGTGAGGACCAAAACTTATCTTGCTTCGTCATAAGAGCAGCATGACCATTCACCCAGATATGTATAAACTGCTGCTCCCCTCAGCAATCTAGCTCTCTTAGCAGTTTTAAAGGGGTTGTCTCACTTCATTGATTGATCTTACCTCAGTCCTGTTTTTTTTGGTTTCACTTTGAATTCAGGGGCGTGTTTACTGGCTTCCTCAAGGCTACAGTAGAAGCCAGGTCTGTAGCTATAACAACCAGTGCTGGCAGCCTATCAAGATAGCTCAAACAGGTCTGTAGCTATAACAACCAGTGCTGGCAGCCTATCAGGATAGCTCAAACAGGTCTGTAGCTATAGCGACCAGTGCTGGCAGCCTATCAGGATAGCTCAAACAGGTCTGTAGCTATAGCGACCTGAGGAGCTGGTGCAGCCCATACAAGATGGTATAACCCAAAATAGGTTGGACACCGTTAATGGACATAGATTGCAACGTAACTTGTTTTTGCAAGATCTTTAACATCAAAAAGCAATCCTTGTAGTGAGACAACCCCTTTAAGGGCTGTTGACAGATTCCCTTGAAAGCCAGGAAATAAGAAGTGGTAGATTTGTTTTGCAATTTGGACCTTTTTCTGATTTTTTTCCAACTACTGATGGCTACACCCCCTTCCCCAAACCCCCCCCCCCCCCAAGCCATAAATTATAGCACAAATAAGGCTTGCAACATAATTTACGACTTTAATACCACAAAACCAAATGGTTAAAGGGAGCAACCACCATAGACTTTAATAACATATGGACAGGAACCACCTCCTAGACATGCATCCATCTCAAGAACGGGCCCCGAAGGTGTTGGCTCAGAAGGCAGAGCTGGACATGCTTATACAGGACTCTCTATTCTGTTCTATGGGAGTTCTGTGTATGACTAACACATGGCTTTCTGTACGGGGAACTCCAATGAACAGAATGGGGGGGAACACAGCGTCCCTTGTACGGGGGAACCCCATATAGAACAAAATGAAGAATACAGGGCTCCCCTGTAGTGGGAACTCCAATGAACAGAATGGGGGAACCCGTGCTTCTTTTGTACGGGGAACCCCCATAAAACAAAAATGGAGAACACAGCGCTCCCTGTATGGGAACTCCCATAGAACAGAATGGGGGGAACACGGGGTTTCCCCTTTTACGGGGAACTCCCATAGAACAAAAAGGAGAACCCAGGCTCCCCTGTACTGGGAACTTCCCTTTAAGAAAGAATGAAGAATACGGGCACCCCCCTTTAAAGGGGAACTCCCATAAACAGAAAAGGGGAACCCCCAGCGCCCCCCTTTGTAGGGGAAAAACTCCCATAAAAACAGAATGGAAAACACAGCTTTCCCCCTGTACCGGGAACCCCCAATAAAAAAGAATAGAGAACACACCCGCCCCCCTGTACGGGGGAACACTTTATAGAACAAAAAATGAAGAACACAGAAATTTCCCCTTTAAAATTTGGGAAAATCCGCCCCTTTGAGGGAAAATAAAAAGAAAACACAGCGCCCCCCTGTACGGGGAAAACTCCCTTTTAGAACAGAATGGGAGAACCCACGCTCCCCTTTTCTGGGAACCCCCAAAAAAATAGAAAAAAAGGTTTGGGAAAAAAGGGAAAAAAAGCGCTCCCTTTTTTATGGGAACTCCCTTAAAACCAGAATGGAAAAACACAGCGCTCCCCTGTACTGGGAACTCCCTTAGAACAGAATGGAGAACACAGCGTCCCCTTTTACTGGGAACCGCCAAAAAAAAATCCCCCCCCCAAAAAAGAGGAAATAGAAAACCCAAGCGCTCTCCTGTACGGGGAAAACTCCCTGGGAAACAGAATGGAGAACAAAAGGGGCCCCCCTGTACGGGGAAACCCCCAAAAAAATAAAAACGGGGATTAATTAAAAAAGGAAACACAGCGCCCCCCTTGAAAATTTTTGGGGGAAACACTTTTAAAATAGGAACAGAAGGGGAAGAACACAGCCCCCCCTTTAAAGGGGGAACCCCCCTTTAAAAAGGAAAGGAAAAAGGGGAGGGAACCCCCAAGCGGGCCTCCCCCCTGTACTGGGAACTCCCATGGGAACCCAGAATGGAGAACACAGCGCTCCCCCTGTACGGGGAAAACCCCCATAAAAACCCGAAGGGAAAAAAACAGCGCCCTTCCCCCATGGTAGTGGTTTAACTTCCATATAAACAGAATGGGGGAACACAGCCCCCCCTTGTAAATTGGGAAAAAACCCTCCCATGGGAACCAAAAAAATGGAAAAAACACAGGCTCCCCTGTACTGGGAACTCCCATAAAAACAGAATGGAGAAAAAAGGCCCCCCGGGCTTAAACGGGGAAAAACCCCTCCCATGGGAAAAACGGGAATTTAGGAACAAAGCCTCCCTGTACTGGGAACTCCCTAGAACAGAATGGAGAAACGCGCCCCCCTGAAAGGGGAAAATTCCCCATAAAACAGAATGGAAAAAGGGGAAACCAAAAAAAAAACTACCCCTTTGTACGGGGAAAACCCCCATAAAAGGGAATGGAAACACAGCCTCCCCGGGGTTAAAAACGGGGGAAAACAAACCCCCCCAAAATAAAAAAGAAGGGAAAAAACCCCCAGGGGTTTTCCTTCAAAAAACCGGGAAAACTCCCAAAAACGAAAAAAATGGGAGAAACCCCCAAAAACCGGGGGCCGCCCCCCCTTTTACTTTTTAAGGGAAACCCATTGAAACCCCCGAAAATGGAGAAAACACAACCCCCCCTTTTGGGGTAAAAAAAAAACCCCCCGGGTTTTTGGGAAAAAACCTCCCCTTTGGGAACCCCCAAAAAATTGGAAAAAACACAGCGCTCCCCTGTCCCGGGAACTCCCATAGAACAGAATGGAGAAAACAAAAAGGGGGCCCCCAAAGGGGTAAAAAAGTTTCGCCTTAATTAAAAACCACAATTACATTTTTTTCCTTTTCCCCGGGCCCCTTTGCAAGGGGAAAGAAAATTGAGGTGTGCCCCGGGGCCTAAGAGAATTTGTTTAACTCCAGCAACATTACTGATCTGTCCCTGTTTTTGTAAAAATAAAATTTTTTACTTCCCCTGGGGTGGAAGGTTACGTAAATTTATGGCGGCATGGTGAAAAAAAAAAGGGTTTTTAAACAAACATGGAAAGGGTAGTCGTGGTTTTGCATGGGCAGGGTGTGATAGGGGACCAGCCCTTATTTTACATTACCCAAGCCTAACCTGCACCCTTGTTAAAATTGTGCATGTTTGCCCCCTCGCAAAAAACCCCACTGACACCATTGTGCTCCTCGGAGAGGAGTGACACAAGACGGGCAGGGAACACCCATCTAAAAAAAAAAAAATTGCCATGAGAGTGCATAACATCAGAGGGAATCATTGTTGTTCTTGGGGGTTTCCCTTTTTAAAATATCAAAATTTTGTACTGGCCCCCGGGAAAAAGAACCATCTTTAAAATTAAATGTACAGGGAGCGGTTTCCCCAAAGTCCCAAGGGCCCTTAAAAAAAACGGGGTTCTTTTAAAACGTCTGCGCTCTAAACGGGCGCGATCGACACGAAGCTGACAGTCAATGGGGCTCGGCCGCGTCGTGCACTCGCCCCTTATTCTGTCCAAAATAAGGGCTCCAGAGAGCAAAATCGAGTTGTTTGATTTAGGCCCTAAATTGGGGGACACGAAAACCGGCCCAAAATACTACCCGGGAAAAACAGTGTTATCCGACGATAATTTTGATCCGTTTTTCAATGTGAATTTTTGTTTCCGTTGAATTTACAGTCAAAAACAAGTCCCACTCATCTCTATGGGGGTTTTGGACATGGATCCGACATACCCTGTTTCCCCGACTAATATTCCTTTTTGCTTCTCAAAGATTTTAGTGAAACCCCCCCGAAGGAAATTGAGGATTTGTTTCAAACCCAAAAGAGGGGGCGCAGTGAGCTTTTCCCCGTCCTTTCCCCTAATGCCTTGTGATATCCCGAAAAATAAACAGGGGTCTTTTTTTAATTTTTGGTCCTAAAGACGCGCTAGGTCTTACTTTCAGGGGATGTCTTATTTTTCCATGAACAAGAATTCACATTTAGGGCCACATGTATGAAACTGTATGTAACCTATGGGCAAAAAAGTGAGTTTTAGACCTAAACAGGTTCATACATGTGGTCCTTAGTGTTGAACAAAAAAAAATCATAATTTATTAAAAATTTCCCGTTTATAAAAAGGGATTTTGGGGAAAGGGAAACTGAGAAACCTTTTAGCGCCCTTTTTGGATTAAAAAATCCCCAATTTGCTTTTGACCCATGGATCTTTGGAAAACAAAAGGGAAATTTTTTGCCAAGGGCCGCTTTTCCCCCTCTGTTGACAGGTTTTGGGGGGGGTTTTTCCCCTCGTCTGTACAGAGCAGAGCGAGCTTTGGGTTTGGGTGCCGGGGGAAACAGAAAGGGGTGGTCAGAAAAGGGGAAAATCTTCCTTAGGGGGCGCCATAAGGGGTTTTGGAAGGGTTCGAAATTGCCCTTTTTTCAAACACGAAGCATCTCATATCACAAAAGGCCCTTATGGGAAAAGGGCCAGGGAAGGGTTTTAGCGCCCTTTTTTTGGATGTAAAAAATCCTCAAAATTTTTTTTGGGCCCACTTGGGTCTTTGGAAAACCAAAAATGGAAATTTTTTGCAAAAGCACCCCTTGGGCAATTTATTCCCCAAAACTTGGGGATGGAACAAGGTACCGGGGTTTCCGGGGTCCTTAAAGGGGTTAAATTAAAATTCCTTTTGGGAAAAATTCAAAACCAACAAAAAACTTCAGGTTTTTTAAACCCAAGGGCCCAAAAAACAAAATGATTTTTCCCCAAAATTTTTGGATTTTCCCAAAAGGGCTTATTTTTCCACCATTTTTGCAAAAAAATTCTTTATGGGATTTTTTACCCAAAAATTATTCGATATTTCAGAAACACGTCAAACCCCTCTCCAAACCCTGAGTTTTTACCCGGGGAAATTTTTTGTGGAAATCCATTTTCTTTTTGAATTTTTTGGCCCCAAACTCTCATGTCCGCAAAAAGGGACTCTCCTTAAAAAGGCACCCCCTTTTTCATGTAGCCTCCCAAAACAAGGTAAACCTGGGTAGCTTAAAGGGGTTGTCTCATACAGGGATTTGCTGCTTTTTTTTTTTAAATATCTTGCCAAAAAAAGTCCTTTGCAATATGTTTTTTCCCCCTTTAAGGTTATCCCTCTTGGTATGGGCCCGCAATTTTTTTAGGGTCCACAGGTTCGCTAAGCCTTTAACCCAAAGGGACATTTTCTTGAAATGTTCTCCTATTTTTGGTCCTTTTTCCAAAACCAACCCGGTTTGCCTTACTAAACCCTTTAAAAAGACCTGTTCAATCTCTCCTTATAGGCTGCCAGCAAATGGTTGCCCATAGCTACCCGACCTGTTAAACTCCCTTATAGGTGCCGCGTGGTTGTATAGCTACAGACCCCGTTTTTTTTTTTTCTGAATTTTTTTTAAAAGGGTTTTTTTAATTAAAAGACAAACCCTCAATTCATTTAAGAATAGAGTGTAACCCTTTGAGAGAATAAACATTAAAAAAAGAAACAACATGAAGGCAGATTATAGATTAAAAAAGTGATCGATCAAGCACTTAGGTCAATTTCAAAAATTCCAGAAAATTCCTCGATAAAATGCCCCTTCCCCAAAAATAGTTTTCTTCGTTACAAATAGAAAAAAGACTTTTAAAACAGAGGGAAAGAAGGGAAAGGGAAAGGAATGGGGGAAAAGGGTGTGGTGTGTGTCCACCTCTACCATCACCCTAAGGGTGTTACCAACGGCATCCCAAATGGCGCCTTTGAGTCAACAATCCAGCGTCATGTAAGTAGCTGTCAAATGCTCCAGCCGTCTGACCTCCCGAACACGTTGGTATAGATCAGCAGCTGACGGCGGGAGAGTCTGTCTCCATTTTCCAGAAATAAGACATCTTGCAGCTGTGAGTATGCTTCTCATAAGAGCAAACTTGGACTTAGAAAGACCAGGTACAGGACAGCTACAGACCTGTTCCATCTCTCCTGATAGGCTGCTGCAACATAGGTTGCCTATAGCTACTAGACCTGTTTGATCTATCCTGATAGGCTGCCAGCAATGGTTGCTATAGCTACAGACCTGTTTGATCTATTGCTGTAGGGCTGCTACAGACCTGATTCTCTATAGGGTGACAGACCTGTTTGATCTCTCATGATAGGCTGTCAGCACTGGTTGCTATAGCTACAGACCTGTTTAATGTCTCCTGATAGGCTGTCCAACACTGGTCTATAGCTACAGACCTGTTTGATCTCCTGATAGACTGTCAGCACTGGTCACTATAGCTACAGACCTGTTTGATGTCTCCTGATATGGCTGCGCAGCCCAATGGTTATCTTATAGCTTACAGACCTGTTTAATGTCTCCTGATAGGCTGCCAGCACTGGTTGCTATAGCTACAGACCTGTTTATCTATCCTGATAGGCTGTCAGCACTGGTTCTATAGCTACAGACCTGTTTGATCTCTCCTGATAGGCTGCCAGCATGGTTGCTATAGCTACAGAACTGTTCCTCTCTCCTGATAGGCTGCCAGCACTGGTTGCTATAGCTACAGACCTGTTTGATCTATCCTGATAGGCTGCTCAGCATTGGTTCTATAGCTACAGACCTGTTCTATCTCTCTTGATAGGCTGCCAGCACTGGTTGCTATAGCTACAGACCTCTTCCATCTCTCCTGATAGGCTGCCAGCACTGGTTGCTATAGCTACAGACCTGTTAGATCTCTTCTGATAGGCTGCCAGCACTGGTCACTATAGCTACAGATCTGTTTGATCTCTCCTGACAGGCTGCTAGTGCTGGTTACTATAGCTACAGACCTGGCTTCTACTGCAGCCTAGTAGAAGCCAGTAAACACGCCCCTGAATTCAAAATGAAACCAAGAAAACTGGAGTGAGGTGAGATGAATCTATGTAGTGAGACAACCCCTTTAATGTATGGAGTGGGGGAAGCTGCAGCAATGACTTCCGCTAGGTCTTATTTTCAGGGGGGGCCTTATATTTCTAAGCTTGAACAAAATTGCAGTAGGTCTTATTTTTGGGAGATGTCTTATCTTCGGGGAAACGCGGTAGAAATGTTTGCAATCCAATCTCAAGAACATCCGATCAGAAGAAAATCCGATCTCAACAGTCGTGTGGGCTATAACTCGGATTTTCAATTGAGGTCTATGGGGACGGTTTACAGTCAGATCTTTACGATTTTTAAAATCTGAATCCGCAAAAATATCCGACAGAAAAAGTAAAGGGACCCTCTACATGGTTTTGGGGGACAGTTCTGTCCGCAGTTTGCAGATACGCCCGTCCCCCTCAACCTCTGACATGTTCATGTTCCACCTGAACATGGATTCTGCGCTGTATCCTCACCTCACATTATAGTATGTAGGAGGCTGAAAATCTGCCTCAGAAACTCACCGTCACATCCTCGTCCAAAACCTGCCCTTACAGGCGTGGATTTCAGATGAGGATTTAGCACTGAAAATCAGCCATGTGAACATATCCTTCAAGGGGTTGTCTCCCCATGCTATTTCAAAAACGTGATTACTCTCCGCTTTTTTAGACTGTCATCAGTGAAACATATCGCTTTCCTTCCACTATGAGTCAGAGCTTTTAGGAGATTCCGGTCTAAAAAACTAAGCAGTGTTAGATAACAAGCTGATGCATGTCTACGTATTCAGTCGCTCTTCCAATTACACGGACAGAGAGCAGGAGATTTATCTAAGAGCAGAGACGATTCGAGCACAAAAGTAGAACAAAACTAACAAGCATTGTTGCAGATAAACAAGCTGCAGGGCGCTTGTGGTGACAACTTGTGGGACTGTGCTGCACTCAGATAGACAAAGAGCAGAGAGAGAAGGGGGGAGAGCAGGTTGGTAACCATGGAAACCTGTGTGCACTCAGATAAGACAAAGAGCAGAGAGAGAAGGGGAGAGCAGGACGGTAACCAGAGAAACCTGTGTGCACTCAGATAAGACAAAGAGCAGAGAGAGGAGGGGAGAGCAGGTCGGTAACCAGGGAAACCTGTGTGCACTCAGATAAGACAAAGAGCAGAGAGAGGAGGGGAGAGCAGGGCGGTAACCAGAGAAACCTGTGTGCACTCAGATAAGACATAGAGCAGAGAGAGAAGGGGAGAGCAGGTTGGTAACCAGAGAAACCTGTGTGCACTCAGATAAGACAAAGAGCAGAGAGAAAAGGGCAGAGCAGGACGGTAACCAGAGAAACCTGTGTGCACCAGATAAGATATAGGAGAGACGAGAAGGGGAGAGAGACGGTAACCAGAGAAACCTGCTGGCATCTCATCAAACAAAGTAAAATAAACAGACAAGGTATTTGGAAAAAGTCTATTACTGTATCACAGTTGAAAGGGGCTAATCTTTGTAGTGAGACAACCTTTAAGCACTAGAATAAAGAAGCTTATAGGGAAAGGTGGAAGCATGACAAATTACCTTTCACATCAATACATGACAAAGAGCAGAGAGAGAAGGGGAGAGAGGCGGTTTCCAGAGAAATGTGTGCACTCAGATGGCCCAAAGGCAGAGAGAAAAGGGGAGAGCAGGCGGTAAAAGAAAAACCTGTGTGCATCAGATAAGTATAGAGCAAAAGGAGAGGGGAGAGGGACGGTAACCAGAAAAAACCTGTGTGCATCAGATAAGACAAAGGCAGAGAAAGAAGGGAGGCAGGTCGGTAACGAAAAAACTGTGTGCACAGATAAGACAAAGACCAGAGAGAGGGGGGAAGCAGGTCGGAAACCCGGGAAAAAACCTGTGTGCACTCAGATAAGACAAAGACCAGAGAAGAAGGGGAGAGCAGGTCGGAAACCCCAGAAAAAAACCTGTGTGCATAGATAAGAAAAAGAGCAGAGGAGAAGGGGAGAGCCAGGCGGTAACCAGAGAAACCTGTGTGCACTGAAAAGACAAAGAGCAGAGAGAGAAGGGGAGGCGGGCGGTAACCAGAGAAACCTGTGTGAATCAGATAGATTAGAGCGAGGGGAAAAGGGGAAGCAGGACGGTAACCGGAAACCTGTGTGCATCGAGCGAAAAAAATTGCTCTCATCTCCTCAACAAAGTAAAATAAACAGAACAATGTATTTGGAAAAAGTCTTAATTTACTGTTTCCTACATGTTGAAAGCTAATCTTTGTAGTGAGACAACCTCTTTAAGCAGCTAGAATAAAGAAGCTTTATAGGGAAATGGTGGAAGCTGCAAATTCCTCTACACATCTACACATGACAGAAATTTTCCACTGCAGATCATGCCACAATATGAATTTTACTACAAAATTTAAGTGGATTTTGATCCTGCTACATTTAGGATCCCTTCACAGAGGATGGATCTCCTGGAGATTATGGTGTGGATTGTGGTCTGTTTGAATGTATGAAAGTGGTTTTAGTGTGCTTATAAATGGAGTCCAAAGTTCCCGCCCCTCGCCTGTGTGTTTGGCGCATTATGGAACTTAGGCGCATTAGTAATGCCCCAAACATGTATAAAGGCTATAGACAGGCTGGAAATAAGAGAAAAGTCATTAGAATAGCATTTCAGTGATAGAAACTATGGCACTGATCCTGCTTGGAGGACCACAGGTCCCAGCAATACCTGTGCTGTGCCGGCTCTTGCCGTATGTAGAATAAAGGCTGAGAGCGGAAAAAATACATTTCAAATTTAACGCAGTAAATTATTTTTTACACCATTCACATTTTACACTTAAAGAGAACCTGTCACATAGTTTTTGCCCCCCTTGTTGAGGACAGAACAAGCTAGTGTCAGACCTCCTGTTTCCAGCGCTGTGTCCCTTATTCTGTAAGATGCTGTAGTTTTCGTGTATTTAATGCTCAAATCTGCAGTTTTCAGTCAGAAGAGTCATTCGAAGAGTCCTTCAGAGAGTCAGTTTTTTTCAAACCCCGCCCATCTGAGGCTAGCCCCGCCCACCTCAACTAACAAACCTATTACTTTGAATAGGTAGAAACATCATGTGAATAACTGTCAGTGGGCGGAGCTAGCCTTTGGTGGGCGGGGCTAACACCTGCTCATGAATAAGATTTGAGGGGTAAATACTCTAAAACTGCAGCATCTTACAGAATAAGGGACACAGCGCTGGAAACAGCAGGTCTGACACTAGCTTGTGCTGTCCTCAGCAAGGGGGGCACAACCTATGTGACAGGTTCCCTTTAACTTGTTCGTTTAAATTTTCTACGGTTATACCCCCATTTGGAAAAATTTATATGTGTGGGATTTTTTTGTGTGTATGTGGCAAATTATTTTTTTTTTTAAAAATTTTTTTAAAAAAATTTTCATTATTTAATTTATTTTATTCTACACTTTTATTTTTTTTTACTTTTTTAAGTTTTAATTTTTTTTTTTACATTAAATGTATTAGCATATTCAATTTGCTAATACATTACAATCTTGTCAGTTGCCAGGCAGCTTTTGGGGCAGCACCTTTCCCCCCTGTCGGGCTTCTTAATAGAAGGTTGGGGTACTCAAAATCCCCCGGGTTTGATGTGAAACCTTCCCGGGTCTGTTGGGTCACCGAGGTCCCATCCCCCGACAGAGGGGGGAAAGGGGGTCTTTTGATTATGCGAACATGACTGCGTAATCAAGGGTTTTAAAGCAGGGGAAAAGTTTTGGTTTTTCCCCGTTCCCCGGGCCCCTTTAAGAGGACTGTTTTTGACAGGGCTGTGAAGTAAATCATTCTAATTGGAGCCGAAAAAACCCCTATTCTGCAGCGACCTGCAAAAAAAAAGGTGGGCAGTCATGGGGGGTTGAATGGAGGAAAATCATGCGCACAATACAGTCAAGCCAAGGGCTTCTCCAGCCTCCTCCCGGTAAAAAAAATTCTGTGTGGGGAAAACTGGGTCGTGTTTCCTCTCTTTTTCTCTCTCTCTCTCTCCCCCTCTTCTCTCTCCCCCTTTTTCGGGCTGAAGCACTGGTGTCCCAGGGTCTGCAGCGGTCGTCTGGGTGGCTTCCTGGTCAAAGGGCTGGTGACTTGGTATCTTGAGAATCCTCTTCTGGTCACACAGGCAGTCTGGCAGAGTCTCTTTGGGCCCCTTTATCTGGGTTAGTATCTTCAAAATCCTTCGTTTTCGTTGCAGAGCCCCCTTTGCTAAATACCCGGTTCTATCTGCAAAACCCCTGGTGCTAGTTTTATACAGTTTTAGTGATCAAAAAATCTTCAAAAGTTGGGGGGGGAAATACAAAAAGCAAAACCTTTACAAAAACATTGTTACAATTTCAGTCTCTCTCATTTGTATAGGTTCCTTTGGTTATGGGAATGAAGATTTTTTCCAGATGGAGAAAGGTCACGTTTGAGATTTTTCCCCCAAAACTCGCGGCTCTTTTGCACAGGGGAAAGTTACCAACTTCTCAGTTTATGGACAGCAAGTCTCGATTTTTCTAGTTTTAGCGGTTTTTATTTTAAAACCTTTTCCATGTGAAATAAACAAAACATATTTATTAAAACAATTAAAGCTGAGCTAAGGCATGTTCCAGGCAAAAAACCCCTACCCTAGTTTTTAAGTTTATAGATGACTAAAATTTTTTTAAATTGGGGTGGAATGCAGAAGCACAGCCCTTACAACAACATTGTTACAATTTCAGCCTCTCATACATTTGTATAGAGTTTCCCATTTAGCTAGGGGAAATGATCAGCATTTTTTCCCAGTGGTCCCAAAGGTCCAGTTTAAAATTTTTCCCAAAATCAGCTGTGTTTTTTAGCAAGGTGGAAAGTTACCAATTCTAAATATGGCAGAAAGCTCAGGTTTCTCAGTATTAGTGGTTATAGAAAAACCCCTTTTCCACAGTGAAAAAAAAACAAAAATTTTATAAAAAAACAATTAAAGCTGAGTCTAACAGCGTAAAACAGTAAAGAAGTACATAACAGTGTAAACCATGGTGCCAGGATAGTAAGGGGACGTGGTTTGCTAGTATAAATTTTGGGTGAATAAAACACAAAGTACCTTGATACCCTTTATTTTTTATTGCTTTTTGGTTTTGAGGGTTGAGATAAAGATGTACTGGGTAAAACTTAAATTCAAAAAAAAATTTATTTTTTTATTGCACTTAATAAGAACAGAATATGCGCATATTAATCTGGGTATGAACTACCCTGGAAGGTGAGAATCCCGAGTGATGAAGGCACGGTTAAAGCAGTTTAACAAGATAAAATGTTACATATTAATTTTATAATCCTATAAACTCTGTTCACTTGAAAAGAAGAACAGGATAAAATTTTTTTATTTTATTACTTTTCATGTGCAGGATTATTTGCTGCCTAAAAAAACAGCCGGTACAAGTCACCCATTCACTTTAACCCTAAGGCTGCGGTTCAGCTATTACATTTGCCCTGACGTTTGGAGGCTCAGCCTGTAGACAGAGGATTCATGACAATAGTGATAAGTATGAGAGATCTGATGTTACAAGGTTCTCTAATCAAACAAATAACGTGTCGTTGCTTACCTCTCTGTGGGGCAAAAGGGACTTGACGGAAAAATCTTTAACAAAAATAAAGAAAATCTGGTATCCAGCTTGGTGAAGAAATCTTTATTCCACGTTTTGGGGGGCGGGGAAAAAACCCCCCGGGGGGGCCCGGGGGGGGAAAAAAATTTTTTTTGGTTTGAAAAGGGGAAAAATTTTTTTTCCCCCCAAAAAAAAACCCCCCCCCCCCCCAAAAAACCCCCCCCCCCCCCCCTTTCGGGGGGGTTTTAATTTTTAAAAACCCCCCCCCGCGGCCCCCCAGGGGGGACCCCCCCCCCCCCCCCCCCCCCCCCCCCCTTTTTCCCCCAGGAAAAAAAACATGGTTTACTTTGGGGAACCCAAACAAAAAAAAAAACCAAAAGAAAAAGGGGGACCGAAAATTTAGCCCCCCCCAAAATTTTAAAAGAAAAGGAAAAAAAATAAAAAGGGGCCCCCCCCCCCCCCCCCCCGTTTTTGGGGGGGAAAGGGGAGGGGGGGGGGTGTAGAAAGGGGGTTCGGGGTTTAAGGGGTTTTCCCCGGGGAAAAAAAGGGGGGGGGGTCCCTTTTTTTTTTTTTGGGGGGGGGGAAAAAAATTAAAAGGGGAAGGGGGGAAAAGGGGGAAAATGGGGGGGCCGCAAACCCAAAATGTTAAAAAAATTTAAGGTCTAGGCCACCTGGTGTTTAAAAGGGGAAAAAAATTTTTTTTAACAGATTTTTCCCCCCCCGGGGAAATGGAAAAAAAATTAAATCCCTTTGGTAAAAATTAAAATTTTTAATTTTTTTTTTAAATTCCAATTTGATTAAAATTAAAAAAATTCCCCCAATTTAAACCCCCCCCCCAAATTTTTATTTAAATTTTTTTTTAATTCCCCCTTTTAATAATAAAAAAAATTTTTAATTTTAAAATTAATTTTTATCAAATATAAAAATTTTAGGGATTATTTTTGTTCAATTTTTTTTAAATTTTTTTTCCCATTGTTGTAATAATTTTTTTTTTTGGGGGGTTGGGGGGAAAAATGTAATTTGCCTTTTTGAAATTGGGTTTCCCAAACAAGGTGCATTTTGGGGGGAACCCTTTTCTTGAATTTTGGGGGCCAAAAGGGCTTTTGTGTTGGGAAACAACCCAAAACCCTTCCCCAGTGCAATAAATAAAAAAATTTTATAATTTTCAAAAAAAATAAAAATTTTTTTTTTTAAAAATTATATAAAAATTTTATTAAAATTAAAATATCCAAAAAAAAAAAATTTTCCCTTTAAAAAAATTTTTATTAAAAGTTTTTGTTTTTAAAAAAAAAAATTTGTTTTCAAATTTTTTTTTTTAAATTTTTCTTTAAAGAATTTTTTTTTTGTTATCCTTTTTTTAAAAGAAAAGGGAAAATTTTGGGGCCTGGGTTCCCCAAAAAACCCCTTTTTTTTGCTTTTTTGGCTTTTTTTATTTTTACTTTTTTTTTCATGTTTGGGGGTTTTTTAATGGAAAAAGCCATAAACCCAAAAAAAAGGGAGGGGGGGAATTTGCCCAAAAAATTGTAAAACAGGATTCATGGTAGATTATGGATTGGTTTATTTAATTTATATTATTTAATACTAATTTTTGATGGTATAATTTTATATAAATTTTATAGGAGAATATTTTTTAATTTTTTGGATATTGTTTAATTAATATTAATTTTTATTATATAATTTTATATAAATTTTAAAGGAGAAGATTTTTTATTTTTGGATATTGTATAATTAACATTAATTTTTGATCATATAATTTTATATAAATTTTATAGGAGAAGAGTTTTTATTTTTTGGATATTGTATAATTTAATTTTAATTTTAGTTGATATATTTTATATACATTTTATAGGAGAAGATTTTTTATTTTTTAGATATTGTATAATAATATTAATTTTATATTATTTAATCTTATATTGTTTGATAATTATTATAATTTTTTTTTATTATTTTAATGGTATAAGTTGAGAAATAATTGATATTTTTTGCCCTAATGGCAAATCTAGTTCCACTATGATACCTTTAGGCTCAGGCAGAACACTTTTAACTTGGTCTGACTGTTCTGACAGTTCTGCGACTAGTTTTGGCGTTCCACATTCATAAATGTGTCTAATCCTATGAATGTGGTGCGACACAACCCCAGAACGCCCCAAATCTTTGGTGCATTACAAAGTTTGGAGAACAGGGCTACGACAGCTTTTTGGCACCAGAAATCTGGCACAGCCTCATTCATACATGTCACCCTATGAAGCTATTGTGCGCTTGACTATTCTCCTTTCTTACGTGATACCTGAGGCTTTATTTTTATGTAACTTTTCTGTATGGTTTTGTTAATAATTTCAGGGAAAATGGTAAATTTTTGGTCTGTTTTTCAAATTTTTTATTTATACTTTTATTTACGCTAAAATACGTTTTGTAACTGTGTTATCTTTCCAGCACAGACATATATATAGGTAATATAAAGTTTTAAAGTCATCGGGGCAGAGATAAAAGTTGCAGTTTGGGATTTTAGTGTCTTTTTTATTTTTTTGTGCATTTATTTATTTTACATATTGGACCCCTATAATCTGATTTCCCCTGTAGCTGATATGATAACCCTGGAAAATACAGACCTCTATCTGGATTACAGAGCTGATCTGGGTCTGAAAATTTGGCCAAAACACAGAAGAGGTACAAATCTTTCCCTTATACTTTATCTTTTTGTAGGTTTTGCAAAATTTGTACTACTCACAAAAAGTTAGGGATATTTGGCTTTTGGTTAAAATTTCAGGATTAAGATAAATTTTCTTGAATTTTTTTTAAATGCACTAAATGCCCCGTCTCTCCCCTTTAGATGCTCTTGTCCAACTGTTCACTGTTTCAGGACTTTCTGCACAACTTGCTGATCTCTAACAAGGAGCTTAATGGCAAAATTCCCAACAGGTGTTTGATCCCTGAATCGCCCAATACATTTAGGGGATCAATGTGAATTGGGATTTAAACCGTCCTCCTCATCCTGCTGTTCACATTGTGACATCATGAGACCAAGACACCTTACAATTGATCAGCAGTACTTCGCAATCTCCAGGCTTCAAGCAGGATGCTCTCAGATGGAAGTGGCCACTGAGCTTAGAGTGTCACAGAGTTACGAATGCTCTGATGTGACACTTGGCGCCTCTCACCTCCATTAAACCTGCCTGGAGTTGTGCGGCATCATCATCTGGCTCCGCAGGGCACTGGTTACAATGAAGCGCTCCTCAGTCTGTGATGGAGCCAAAGGACGTCCACTTCTTTGCCTTTCTGTGACTCTTCCAGTCTCTCTGTATTTCTGATACAACCTGTTGATGACGCTCTAAGCTCAGTGGCCACTTCCGTCTGAAGTCCGGCAATGTCGAAGTACTGTTGATCAATTGAAAGATGTTGTCTTGATCTCATGTTGTCACAATGTGAACAGCAGAATGGTTTACATCCCAATTCACATTGATCCCCTAAATGTATTGGGCTATTCAGGGATCAAACACCTGTTGGGAATTTTGCCATTAAGCTCCTTGTTAGTGTAAGTTGTGCAGAAAGTCCTGAAACACTGAATAGCTGAACATGTGCATCTAAAGGGAAGAGAGCGGCTCATTTTGGCATGTAGAAACATTTTCAAGAAATTTTATGGTCATCCTGAAATTTCAACCAAAAGCCAAATATTCCCAACTTCTTGTGAGTAGTGTATACAGTCAATGGGCGGTCGGCATCTAGTTAATATCATAAAACTGAAGTTCTTAAAGGGGTCGTCTCACTACAGGGATTGCTGCTTTTTATGTTAAAGATCTTGTAAAAACAAGTCACTTTGCAATATGTGTCCATTAACAGTGTCCTACCTATTCCTAGATATCCCCTCTTGTATGGGATGCATCAGCTCTTCAGGTCATTATAGCTACAGACCTGTTCGATCTCTCCTGATAGGCTGTCAGCACTGGTTGCTATAGCTACAGACCTGTTTACTCTCTCATGATAGGCTGCCAGCACTGGTTGCTATAGCTACAGACCTGTTCAGTCTCTCCTGATAGGCTGCCAGCACTGGTTGCTATAGCTACAGACCTGTTCAGTCTCTCCTGATAGGCTGTCAGCACTGGTTGCTATAGCTACAGACCTGTTCAGTCTCTCCTGATAGGCTGCCAGCACTGGTTGCTATAGCTACAGACCTGTTCAGTCTCTCCTGATAGGCTGCCAGCACTGGTTGCTATAGCTACAGACCTGTTCAGTCTCTCCTTCTAGGCTGCAGCATCGGTTGCTATAGCTACAGACCTGTTCGATCTCTCCTGATAGGCTGCCAACACTGGTCGCTATAGCTACAGACCTGTTCAGTCTCTCCTGATAGGCTGTCAGCACTGGTTGCTATAGCTATAGACCTGTTTGATCTCTCATGATTGACTGCCAGCACCGGTTGCTATAGCTACAGACCTGGCTTCTACTGCAGCCTAGTGGAAGCCAGTAAACACGCCCCTGAATTCAAAATGAAACCAAGAAAACAGGACTGAGGGGAGATGAATCAATGTAGTTAGACAACCCCTTTAACATCAAAATGCAGGAACCTGAATATACAAGGCAGGGTTCACAAGGTGTTTTTTGATGCATATTTTGTAAAACCTGTAATGAAACCTACAGAGAGATAAAATAGAAGGGAAAGACTTGTTCCTCTTCTGTGTTTTAGACAAATTACCAGATTTGTCTTACAAACATATGCAAAAAATGTATCAAAAAACGGAATCCTGGTTTTCTGCTTCTTCTGGAACTTCACACATTGGAGTGATATAGTCAGATTGGGTCTACAAAATGCCACAAAATGACCTAAAACTATCACTGTCGACATGACTTGAATCATCCATAGTCTTCCTATTGTTGAAGCACCAGGAATACAAAGGAAGCTCCGGCAGTGGAGAGAAAACATTACAATGTATTGCACAGCTTTCTCTACAAACAGTCATAGCCCTCCATAAAAACTGCTGCAGCCGATGAGGTCACAGCTCATACAGTAACTGCCGATAATTATGCAGATGCAATGATGAAATATTTATTGGAAGGAACCTAAAGGACAGGGCTGCCATTGTTCCCACCAGACTCCACCCGGGGTCACAGGTGATGTGTAACCTTATAACGCAAACCGTCCTGTTCTCTCCTTCTGATTCATCCAGGGCATCTAGCCAGTTACATTAAAGAACCCAAATAGAGTCGGTCTGAGGTACCCAGACCCACCAGTGGAGTTGTTTCTCCAGACCCACCAGTAGAGTTAATTTTGGGGCCCCAGAGAGTTTTATTTTTGGGCCGCCAGTGGGTGATTCTTGTGGCCACCAGTGGAGATGATTCTTGTGGCCACCCGTGGAGATGATTCCTGGGGCCCACAGTGGAGATGATTTTGGGGCACAGTGGGGTTTGGTTTTTTGGGGCCCCCCAGTGGAGATGATTCTTGGGGGGTTTACCCGTGGAGTGATTCTTGGGGCCCACCGTGGAGATGATTCTTGGGGCCCACCAGGGAGATGATTCTTGGGGCCACCCGTAGAGTTGATTTTTGGGGGGCCCCAGTGGAGATGATTTTTGGGCCCACCAGTGGAGATGATTTTGGGGCACCAGTGAGTTGATTTTGGGGCCGCCAGTGGAGAGATTTTGTGGCCCCCAGTGGAGATGATTTTTTGTGGCCACATGGAGTGATTTTTGGGGCCCCAGTGGGGATGATTCTTGGGGGGAACCAGTGGAGTTGGTTTTGGGGCCACCATGGAGTGATTTTGGGGTTCACCAGTGGAGATGATTCCTGGGGCCCCCATGGGTGATTCTTGGGGCCCCCCCAGTGGGTTGATTTTGGGGCCACCATGGAGATGATTCCGGGGGGCCCCCCAGTGGAGATGATTCTTGGGGCCGCCAGTGGAGATGAATTCTTGTGGCCACCAGTGGAATGATTCCTGGGGCCCCCCAGTGGAGATGATTCTTGGGGGCCCCCCCGTGGATTGATTTTGGGGCCCGTGTCCTGTTCTCCTTGATCACAGGGCATCCACCGTCATAAAGAACCCAAATAGAGTCGGTCTGAGGTACCCAGACCCACCAGTGGAGTTGTTTCTCCGGGCCCACCAGTGGAGATGATTCTTGGGGCCCACCAGTGGAGTTGATTCTTAGGACCCACCAGTGGACTTGATTATTGGTGCCACCAGTGGAGATTATTCTTTGGGTCACCAGTAGAGTTGATTCTTAGGGCCCATCAGTGGACTAGATTCTTGGGGCCCACCAGTGGACTTGATTATTGGGGCCCACCAGTGGACTTGATTATTGGGGCTCACCAGTGAAGTTGATTATTGGGTCCACCAGTGGAGTTGATTCTTGGGGATCACCAGTGGAGTTCATTCTTGGGGCTCACCAGTGGAGTTGATTCTTGGGGCTCACCAGTGGAGTTGATTCTTGGGGCCCACCAGTGGTGTTTATTCTTTGGGTCACAAGTGGAGTTGATCCTTAGGACCCACCAGTGGAGTTTATTCTTGGGGCCCACCAGTGGAGGTTTGATGGTTTATTCTTGGGGCCCACCAGTGGAGTTGATTCTTTGGACCCACCAGTGGTGATTGATTGTATTTTGGGGCCCATCCATGGAGTTGATTCTTGGACCACAGTGAAGTTGATTCTTGGGGTCCACTAGTTGAGTTGATTCTTGAATGCACCTGTGGAGTTGATTCTTTTGGCCCACCAATGGAGTTGATTGTTGGAGCCAAGCAGTGAAGTTGATTCTTGGGGTCCACCAGTGGAGTTGATTTTTGTGGCCCACTAGTGACGTTGATTCTTGGGGCCCACCAGTGGAGTTGATTCTTGGGGCCCATTAGTGGAGTTGATTCTTGAGCCACCATGGAGTTGATTCTTGGGGCCTATTACTGGAGTTGATTATTGAGACCCACCAGTGGAATTGATTCTTGGGGCCCATTAGTGGAGTTGATTCTTGGGGCCACCATGGAGTTTATTCTTGGGGCCCATTAATGGAGTTGATCCCTAAGACCCACCAGTGAAGTTTATTCTTGAGGGCACCTATGGAGTTGATTCTTTGGACCCACCAATGGAGTTGATTGTTGGAGCCCAGCAGTGAAGTTGATTCTTGGGGCCACCAGTGGAGTTGATTCTTGGAGCCCTTTAGTGGAATTGATTCTTGGGGTCCACCGGTAGAGTTTATTCTTGGGAGCACCTGTAGAATTGATTGTTGGAGTGACGTTGATTCTTGGGACCACCAGTGGAGTTGATTCTTGAGGCCCATTAGTGGAGTTGATTCCTGGGGGCATCTGTGCAGTTGATTCTTGCTATGGACTCTGATTGGTTGCTATGAGCTCTGATTGGTTGCTATGAGCTCTGATTGGTTGCTATGGGCTCTGATTGGTTGCTACAGGCTCTGATTGGTTGCTATGGGCTCTGGTTGCTATGAGCTCCGATTGGTTGTTATGGTCTCTGATTGGTTGCTATGACTCTGGTTGGTTGCTATGGTCTCTGGTTGGTTGCTATGGCAACAAGACGTCTGTACTGTCAGTCCGTTTGGGTTGTTATGGTCTCTGATTGGATTTTTGGGCCAAATTGGTTGCTTGGTTTTGGGTTTGGTTGCTATGGGCAACAAAGACAGTCTTACTGCTAGACAGTTTTCATATATAAGGCCCTATACCGCCAACATTATTGACATTCTCCAGATTAGAAAATCCACAGCGAACTCCATATTCCATGTGGATGAGATATGTAACCTCTCATACAAATGTATTATGCACTAATCAGCCGTAGATTTTACCTGCAGAAATCCGCAACGTATCAATTAAGCCTAATAACGCAGGCTGAATCCTTCCCCTGGACATAATATATTGTAATCTTTTGATTTTCCTGAACAGGTTCTCTTGGAAACATATTACTCAATGGGAGTTTCCAGTAAGGATTTAATTAGACAAAGCGTTAATTGTTACACTCTGCGTGAACCTCGCACACTTGTCACGTCTGCAGATGTGCTGGGTCTTCACCTTCATTAATCAGCCCCAGGGTGGGTTGTGTCTGTAGGAGAGGGTTTTAGGGTTGGACTGGCCCCAAGGTCATCCAGGAGCAAAGAAGACAGAGAAGCTCATGTTTTTCGTGCTTATTTCTACTTTTTTCATTGTATCCAGTTTACTTCCGGGATGAAGGGCTTCCGAGCTGCAGGATCCTGCACATTATAAAGTTTGCTCGGTGCGGTGATCCAGCAATTGATGAAGAGCAAAGAGTGCAAGGTTCCTGCTTATCCTATCACCCTATTCCTCCTTTTCATATTCAAAGCATAATCATATATCTGATTAGTTTGCAAGGGAAACATTTGTTCAAAAAGCATATCCACTACTGACAAAAAGTTCGGGATATTTGTTTTTTCTTGAAATTTCAGGATGAACATAAATTTTCTTACATTTTTTTTTTTTTAAATCCACTAAATGATCCATCTCTCCCCTTTAGATGCACTCGTCCAACTGTTCAGTGTTTCAGGACTTTTTGCACAACTTGCTGATCTCTAAAGCTATGTTCACACGGCTAAGTTTGGGACGTATTTCGGTCCGTAATTACGCGCCGAAGTGCGCAAATTACGGGCCGAAAACGTCCCATTCAGTACGGTAATTCACAGTTCTCATAGAGAACTATGGATTACGTCTCCTCTCCCCGCCCGCGAAGCCGCCGGGCGGGGATAATTGACATGTGAATTACTGGGGCGCAAATACGCGCCGCTAGTAATTCACGTCAATGGGCCGGCAAGTGCCGGCCCCCCCTGCTCAGTCCCCCGCTCGCCCCCCCGCCCCCGGTCACACGGCGTAATTGCGGGGCGTAATTACGCCCCGCAAATACACCGTGTGAACATAGCCTAACAAGGAGCTTAAAGGCAAAATTTCCAACAGGTGATTGATCCCTGAAATCCCTGAATCGCTCAATACATTTAGGGGATCAATGTGAACTGGGATTTAAACAGTCCTCCTCATCCTGCTGTTCACATCATGAGACAAAGACAACACCTTATAATTGATTAGCAGGACCTCGCCATTGCCAGGCTTGCTTTCAGACGGAAGTGGCCACTGAGTGTCGCAGAGTAATCAGCAGATTCTATCAGAGATAAAGAGAGACTGGAAGAGTCAAAGAAAGGCAAACAAGTGGACGTCCTTTGTCTCCATCACACACTGATGAGCACTTCATTGTAACCAATAACCAATGAACAAGATGGCACAACTCCAGGCACATTGTTTGGCATCTCAAAAGTACTGAAACCTGACTTATTTGGTACAACTAAAATCGTATCAACCTGCAGAATAGAGATAACACATACTGTATATACCAAAGATTGATCGCCATAAAAAAAACCTCCAGCAATAATGGCGCAAGTAATTTTTTTCACATTTCACTTAAGATTTTTTTTGCGGTTTCCCAGTACTTTACATGATATGGTCATTAAAAAGTACATCTTGTCCCACAAAAAAAAAAAAAACAAGCTTCATATGTATATGTAAAAATGAAAATGTTATGGCTCTTGGAAGGCAGAAAGGGAAAAAAATAAAGAGCCAAAAAATTATGACCAGGCGGTGGAAAGGAGCTAAGCTTATCACTAAAATTGTCGTTGGTATAAGTTTCAATCAATTGCAATCTCAATAGAACAAAATACAGTTTAGCAAGATGAGAAAGTCAACAGATCATTATTAGCTGACACTGTAAATACAGTATCTCACAAAAGTCGGTCGACCATCTGAATGGAACCTGCCTTGTTAAACCGCTGTATGATCTTTGCCGCCATCTGCAGCCTGTGTGGACATGAGTCATTCTCCAAGTTAAAGGGGCTGTCTCACTACAGGGATCGCTGCTTTTTATGTTAAAGATCTTGCAAAAACAAGTCACTTTGCAATATGTGTCCATTAACAGTGTCCTACCTATTCCTAGATATCCCCTCTTGTATGGGCTGCATCAGCTCCTCAGGTCACTATAGCTACAGACCTGTTCAATCTCTCCTGATAGGCTGCTAGCACTGGTTGCTATAGCTACAGACCTGTTCAATCTCTCCTGATAGGCTGCCAGCACTGGTTGCTATAGCTACAGACCTGTTCGATCTCTCCTGATAGGCTGCCAGTGCTGGTTGCTATAGCTACAGATCTGTTTGATCTCTCCTGATAGGCTGCCTGCACTGGTTACTATAGCTACAGATCTCTTTGATCTCTCCTGATAGGCTGCCAGCACTGGTTGCTATAGCTACAGAGCCGTTCGATCTCTCCTGATAGGCTGCCAGCACTGGTTGCTATAGCTACAGAGCTGTTCGATCTCTCCTGATAGGCTGCCAGTGCTGGTTGCTATAGCTACAGATCTGTTTGATCTCTCCTGATAGGCTGCCTGCACTGGTTACTATAGCTACAGATCTCTTTGATCTCTCCTGATAGGCTGCCTGCACTGGTTCCTATAGATACAGAACTCTTTGATCTCTCCTGATAGGCTGCCAGCACTGGTTGCTATAGCTACAGACCTGTTTGAGGTATCCTGATAGGCTGCTAGCACTGGTTGCTATAGCTACAGACCTGTTCAATCTCTCCTGATAGGCTGCCAGCACTGGTTGCTATAGCTACAGACCTGTTCGATCTCTCCTGATAGGCTGCCAGTGCTGGTTGCTATAGCTACAGATCTGTTTGATCTCTCCTGATAGGCTGCCTGCACTGGTTACTATAGCTACAGATCTCTTTGATCTCTCCTGATAGGCTGCCAGCACTGGTTGCTATAGCTACAGACCTGTTTGAGGTATCCTGATAGGCTGCCAGCACTGGTTGCTATTGCTACAGACCTGGCTTCTACAGCAGCCTAGTGGAAGCCAGTAAACACGCCCCTGAATTCAAAGTGAAACCAACAAAACAGGACTGAGGTGAGAGGAATCAATTTAGTGAGACAACCCATTTAAGGGCTTGTCCAGCAAAGAAAATGAAAAAAATAAAATAAAATAAAACAAAAAGTTATACCTACCTCCTGGTCCTCTGCTGATGCTGCTCTGGAACCCCCCATCTTCATCAAGTTATTAAAGAGGTACTCACATACCCTCATAGATTAGGTTTAACTCCCGACGCAGCCTATTTTTTTGTCACAGCTTTTTTTCCCTCCCCGCCTTCCCAGAGCCATAACTTTTTATTTTTTCACCTACATAGACATATGATGGTTTTTTTCTTTGTGGGACAAGATGTAGTTTCTAATGTCGTCATTCACCGCACCATAGAATATACAAGGAAACCTCAAAAAAACTTCTATGTGGGGCTTAAAGGGGTTTTGCCACGATCTAATGTTGACGTGAGATCCTCCAAAATGGGTATTTAATCACTTTTCTAAATATATGTGATTACAAAAAGTGAAGCCTGTGAGAGATACAGCCTGCCTTATATGCCCTTGGTTTCCTGACAGTTTACATTAGATACGACCAGGAGCTGACAAGAGCTGATCTGGCCTTGCCTGTTTGCACTTCTTATCTGATGGCAGAGAACATGAATGACCTTTGAAGGGGCTGGGGAGAAAGATTCTTTGTCTTTTGTATAGAGAATCCACTGGTTGTAATGTAATTTTCTTAGTAAACATGCAGATGCTCCCTCGCTTCATAAGGGGCTGGGAAGAAAGATTATTTTTCTTATGTATAGAGAACCCACTGGTTGTAATGTAATTATCTTAGTAAACATGCAGACGCTCCCTCGCTTATAAGGGACTGTGAAGAAAGATTCTTTGTCTTTTGTATAGAGAATCCATTGGTTGTAATGTAATTATCTTAGTAAACATGCAGACGCTCCCTTGCTTTATAAGGGACTGGGGAGAAAGATTCTTTGTCTTTTGTATAGAGAATCCACTGGTTGTAAACATGCAGACGCTCCCTCGCTTCATGAGGGACTGGGGAGAAAGATTCTTTGTCTTTTGTATAGAGAATCCACTGGTTGTAATGTAATTATCTTCGTAAACATGCAGATGCTCCCTGCTCTCTGCTCCCCCCCCCCCTCCCTCTCCCACTGCAGCCGGAATGAAAGAAGGCTGCCTGCTGAGCTTATCTTCTCTCCTGAGCACAGAAGAGGGAGAAATAAAACGCATATAGCTTGTTCACAAAACAGTTCTCCTCTGTGGATTAGCCAAACAATGTTTGCTCATATACAGAGACGGAGTATCAGGAACGTGCATGGGAGGTGGAGTGATGACATCACAGAGGAGGTACTTGTTTTTTTAACACAGAAAAACAACGCCCCTTTTTCAAGCCTCAAGAGGGGAGTATCAGCCTGTTAGGTGAGGAACTCACTTCTTGGCAAAACCCCTTTAATGTGAAAAAAAACCAATCACTGCTGTAGACCCGCGTACAGCCAGACCAGGAAGTATGAGTCTGAAGCTGCCTGTGCCTCTGTGAAACAGCATGGTGAAAAAAACACTTTAAGACTGAATATATTTGGCACATCTTTTTATGTCCGGGTATCTAAATAAATCTGGACATGGAGTAGATTTGTGGCTTAATTTGTGCCACTTATTTAGTGCAAACTTTAGTAAATTTGTCGGTAACTACAAGCCCACACATCCCTTTTTGCTAAGCTCTCAAAAGATGTGCATTTTTATGCAAAAAAATTCAACTTTTTTTTTTTGTACGCCAGAGTACTGGTGTAAACCACTTTATACATTTCCCCCAATACACTGCAGGGACAATGGCGTCGCTTCACATTCATGTAGGGACAAGAAAGGAACAGGACCGGCTGGAGGACTGGAAAACCAATTCACTGCAATGACTAATGCTGTTGTTAATATTACTAATAATAGTGGATTAAATGATATTAACAAGTATGATGAGGACAAGTAACGATCTGGGATGTGGTGCGCGCTGTGATTCACACCTACAGTGATAGGAATGTATCACCAATATGTTTTTCACTGATTAAAAGCAAATATTGATACATATTCTTCAGATTGTAGAAGTTTGCAGTCTATTTTCTGTAGATGACTGTGGGGGACAGCATTCAGAAATATGCTTTACTGCAGTCACATAGACCCTAGTAACCAAAAGATAACTCAATAACTTTTATGGGAGAGTGTTGTGGGCATGCTCTGTGTCTTGTGCAGGGATGAGAAGGAGGTGAGCAGTGACTATCAATAGACCTTCATAGAAGATTGTTGTGGGCATGCTCTGTGTCTTGTGCAGGGATGAGAAGGAGGTGAGCAGTGACTGTCAATAGACCTTTACAGAAGATTGTTGTGGGCATGCTCTGTGTCTTGTGCAGGGATGAGAAGGAGGTGAGCAGTGACTATCAATAGACCTTTATAGAAGATTGTTGCGGGCATGATCTGTGTCTTGTGCAGAGGTCAGTATGCAGGGGCGAAAAGAAGGTGAGCTGTGACTATCTTCAATAGCTCTTTATAGAAGAGTATTGTGGGCATGCTTTGTGTCCTATGCAGAGGGCAGTGTGCAGGGACAAGAAAGAGGCAAGCTGTGACTATCAATAGACCTTTACAGAAGAGTATTGTGGGCATACTCTGTGTCCTATGCAGAGGGCAGTGTGGAGGGACAAGAAAGAAGCAAGCTGTGACTATCAATAAACCTTTACAGAAGAGTGTTGTGGGCATGCTCTGTGTCCTATGCAGAGGGCAGTGTGGAGGGACAAGAAAGAAGCAAGCTGTGACATAAATTTGACCTTACAGAAGAGTTTGTGGGCAATGCCTTTCCTGTGCAGGGATGAGAAGAAGATGAGCTGTTACTATGATCAACAGACCTGTATAAAAGAGTGTTTTGGGGGATGTTCCTCGTCCTGTGCATAGGTCTGTGTGCAGGGATAAGAAATAGGTGAGCTGTGACTATCAATAGAAATTTATAAAAGAGTGTTGTGGGCATGCTCTGTGTCTTGTGCAGGGATGAGAAGGAGATGAGCTGTCACTATCAATAGACCTTCATAGAAGATTGTTGTGGGCATGCTCCTTGTGCTGTGCAGGGATGAGAATAAGGTGAGCTGTGACTATGATCAACAGAAATTTATAAAAGAGTGTTGTGGGCATGCTCTGTATCCTGTGCACAGGTCAGAAATGAATCTGAGCGCCGGTCGGTGCAACGGGCGACAAAGTGGGATCTGTTGTCGTACACCAGGTCCAATGTTCGGATCTGGATTTTGTCTACTTGAAACATTTTCAGGTAACAAACACATTCTTCTCCTAATCTCATTTGAGGTTTTGTTGCTTCACATTAAATCGTCTTTAATTCTACGATTTAGCAGCCGAGCTTTTCTGAATCCCGCAAAATAAAAAAAATAGCCTGAAGCCCATCCTGTCATAGAAACCGCGGCTGGTTCAAGGAAAGGGCAGCGATATATCAGCCATATCATATACTGTATAACCATATCATACATACACTGCAACTCCCCATATATTATATGTAAAGGATGATAGATACCACAACAGACAGTGATATTTAGACTATATCATACATACACTGCATCTTTCCATATATTACATGTACAGGATAATAGATACCACACCAGACAGTGATATATAGACTATATCATACATACACTGCATCTCCCCATATATCGTATATGCAGGATAATAGAGAGCATCACACATCAGACAGTGGTAAATAAACCATATCATATATAACCATATCATACATACACTGCAACTCCCCATATATTACATGTACAGGATGATAGATGCCACACTGGGCAGTGATATATAGACTATATCCTACATACACTGCATCTCCCCATATATCATATGGACTGGATGATATATAACATCCCACACTGGGCAGTGATATATAGACAATATTATATGTGTCCTGTATCTTCCCATATATCTTATATACAGGATAATAGAGAACAATGCACACCAGACAGTGGTATATAAACCATATCATATACACTGTAAAGCGCCATATATTATCTGTACAGGATGATAGATAACATATCACATCACACAGGGCAGGAATATATTAACTGTATCATAAGTAACCATATACAAACATACACTTCATCTCCCCCTGTATCATCTATACAGGATGAAAGATAACCTCACCGGGCAGTGATATATAACTCATATTATATAAAAGAATTCTATATATACATACACTGCATCTCCCCATATATCATATTCAAATGGTAACATTCCACACCATACAGTGGTATATAAGCCATATCATATGTAACAATACTATACATACATACACTGCGTCTCCCTAAATATCATATATACAGGATAATAGAGGACATACCACACCAGTGATCTATAAACCATATCATATATATACCCTGCATCTCCCCATTTATCTTATATACAGGATAATAGAGAACACAGAGATGTAGCAATATGTACCAGCCATAATCTTACAGATACATCCTCAGAGACTACAAAGGATTCCAGAACATGTAAAGAAACAAGAGGGCACAACACAGACATTACCTACAATATTCACATCCAATCACCATGATTTTTCACAATGAAAAGATGGAAATTCTTATAATGAAGAACATTGGGAATGTGTCACGGCAAAATTTTGGCAGATTCTCCAATATCAGTCAGCTGAACAGTGAGTGCAGCTCTGGAGGATAATACAGGATGTAACTCAGGATCAGTACAGGATAAGTAATGTATGTACACAGTGACTGCACCAGCAGAATAGTGAGCGCAGCTCTGGAGGATAAAACAGGATGTAACTCAGGATCAGTACAGGATAAGTAATGTATGTACACAGTGACTGCACCAGCAGAATAGTGAGTGCAGCTCTGGAGATAATACGGGTGTCACTCAGGATCAGTACAGGATAAGTAATGTATGTACAGTGACTGCACCAGCAGAATAGTGAGTTGCAGCTTGGGGGATAATACAGGATGTAACTCAGGATCAGTACAGGATAAAATAATGTATGTACAGTGATGGCACCAGCAGACTAGTGAGTGATGCCCTGGAGGATAATACAGGATGTAACTCAGGTCAGTACAGGATAAGTAATGTATGTACAGTGACTGCACCAGCAGAATAGTGAGTGCAGCCCTGGAGGATAATACAGGATGTAACTCAGGATCAGTACAGGATAAGTAATGTAATTACAGTGACTGCACCAGCAGAATAGTGAGCGCAGCTCTGGGGGAAAAAATACAGGATGTAACTCAGGATCAGTACAGGATAAGTAATGTATGTACAGGGCTGCACCAGCAGAATAGTGAGTGCAGCTCTGGAGTATAATGCAGGATTTAACTCAGAATCAGTACAGGATAAGTAAAGTATGTACACAGTGACTGCACCAGCAGAATAGTGAGCGCAGCTCTGGAGGATAATACAGGATGTAACTCCGGGTCAGTACAGGATAAGTAATGTATGTACAGTGATTGCACCAGCAGAATAGTGAGTGCAGCTCTGGAGGATAATAAAAGGAGGGAAAATCAGGATCAGTACAGGATAAGTAATGTTTTGTAACAGTGACTGCACCAGCGGAATGTGAGGGCAGCTCTGGAGGATAATACAGGATGTAACTCAGGATCAGTACAGATAAGTAATGTAGTACAGTGACTGCACCAGCAGAATAGTGAGTGCAGCTCTGCAGGATAATACAGGATGAAACTCAGGATCAGTACAGGATAAGTGATGTATGTACACAGTGACTGCACCAGCAGAATAGTGAGTGTGGCTCTGGAGTATAATACAGGATGTAACTCAGGATCAGTACAGGATAAGTAATGTATGTACAGTGACTGCACCAGCAGAATAGTAAAGGGCAGTTGGGGATAATACAGGATGTAACTCGGGATCAGTACAGGATAAGTAATGTATGTCCCAGTGACTGCACCAGCAGAATAGTGAGCGCAGCTCGGAGTAGAATAAGAGTAACTCAGGACAGCACAGGATAAGTAAGTAGTACAGTGACTGCACCAGCAGAATAGTGGCGCAGCTCTGGAGTAAATACAGGATGTAACTCAGGATCAGTACAGATAAGTAATGTAGTTAAAAGTGACTGCACCAGCGGAATAGTGAGGGCAGCTCTGGAGGATAATACAGGATGAACTCAGGATCAGTACAGGATAAGTAATGTATGTACAGTGACTGCACCAGCAGAATAGTGAGCGCAGCTCTGGAGTAGAATACAGGATGTAACTCAGGATCAGTACAGGATAAGTAATGTATGTACAGTGACTGCACCAGCAGAATAGTGAGTGCAGCTCTGGAGGATAATACAGGATGTAACTCAGGATCAGTACAGGATAAGTAATGTATGTACACAGGACCGCGGCTTTTGTCACGCTTTGTGCAAAAGCCGCGGCCGCTTCTCGTTTTCCCGACGCCCCCCATACAATAGCATTGTATGGGAAGACGTCAAGGGAAGACGAGAAGCACTGGCGTATTATAACAACATGTTTATAATACGCCTCTGCCGAAAGAGGGGCCCGAGAAAAACGAGCTGTGTAGACAGCAGCTCGTCTTTTCTATTGCCGTCTATGGCACCACACTGACAATCGTATCTGCGGCGCTTTTAAAAAACGAAAAGCGCCGGAGATACGACCGTAATCATGTGCAGTGTGGACATAGCCTAAGACTCCCCAAGTGTGTGTGGATTTATTTCAATCCTCTATACTGGTTAATATGGAATTTTTCATTGAGTGTCCTATTAAGAATAATTACCAATGTAAGTGACATTCTCTGTTCAGTGCTGTTGAATAAAAAAAATACAATATCTCTTCATAGATCACGGTTATAGGAGTAACACTTTCCTCATGTATTTCTACTTATGTGCCCAAAACCTGTTTTATCCTTCATGGGGAATCGATGTAGTGAATCCAATTATGCAACTGTTTCCATTGTCATTATAATAGATCAACTCATTAGCATTATAGAAGCTTCTAATAATATTTGGGACACTGATAATCCCTACTCATGAGGAGATATACACCCATCAAATACACAATCACCTGATGGTCTTTGAATATGTATAATGTGCACTCAGTAGGTAGAAGCTGCTGAAGATATTTATATTTGTACTAATGAGCTGTTATCTTATATCTCTAATATGCAAATAATATGGAAATCACTCAAAAGTTTAAATAATAGATCATGCCTTATTGTTTAGGAGTGTGGAAAGCTGAAAACTGGGATGTTGTTGTACAGGTCTTCATGCTAGGAATGTGATTAAGGGGTTGTCTCCTAAAAGAAAAAAAAAATTAAATTATGGTCAGAGTAAGCAAACAAAAAAAAACCCTGATAGTTACCGATTTGTCCACTTCCCCCGCAATGGGATCCGTTGGGTTCCCAATATAGTGTCTGTCCAGTTCATGCCTGAACCACGGAGAATGTTACCAGTCAGTTATTTTTTAAAATAAAGGATGTGTTTATTTTAAATTTTTAAAAAGGGAAAAAAGAAAAATTGAAAAAATAAAATAACGTGGCCCTTGGTCGATGGGGCTTTTTTCACAGAAACCTCTTCTCCCACAGTTAGGCCCCCATTCCCTGTTAGGCTGGGGGGGATTTCCCCAGTTTCAGGCCCCCACTTCTGTTCAGGTGGGGGGGTTCTAAGTTTCAGGTCCCACTTTCTGTTCAGGTGGGGGCGGTTTTAAAAGTCGGGCCCCCACTTTGTTAGGTTTTGGGCAGTTCTTTAGCTTCAGGCTCCCACTTCCTTTGGGCTGTGGGAGGTTTTCAGCCATTTCCCTTTTTCTGGCATGCGTGGAGGTTCTTCATTCAGACCCCCCTTTCTCTTCCGGTGTGAGCAGTTCTATCATATCAGTCTGCTTTTTCCCAGCGAGCCTGTTAGAGAACCGGTGACGGAGGGTTTAAACAGCAGGGCGAAGATAAAGCCTTTAAAGGGGTTTAAAATTTGTTGTTAGAAACATAAACTACTCCTTGCTCCTGATAGGGGCCGGCAGGGGGTGATGACCCCTGGGAGTGGCCATAACTAGGAAACCATCTGTACAAGGGGAAGGGAAAATGCTCTAACCCGAAAGGAAGGGAAAAACAGAACGCAATGTATTTGGTAATAGTCTTCATTTACCTTTGCTCATGTTTAAAGCTTTGCGGTGAGATGCCCCCCCAAAGGGGGTTTTTCACTACATCGTTATTCACCCTCATCTGTTTTCTTGGATCACTTTGAATTTAGGGGCGTTTACTGGCTTCTATAGGGTGCAGTAGAATCCCGGTCCTGTAGCTAAACAACCATTCTGGCACCTATCAGGATAAATCAACAGGTACTGTAGCTATAGCAACCAGTTTCTGGCAGTCCTATACAGGAGAAGATCAAACGGTCTGTAAGCTATAGCACCATGCAGTGCTGCCTATAAGGAGAGATCAAACAGGTCCTGAAGCTAATAGCACCAGTGCTTGCATGCCTATCAGGGGAGATTAAGAAAGGTCCTGTAGCTATAGTGACCAGTGGCTGGCAGCCTATCAGGAGAGATCAAACAGGTCTGGTAGCAAAACAAACCAGTGCTGGCAGCCTAATCAGGAGGATTAACAGGTACAATGTAGCTATAGTACCTGTGCTGGCAGCCATCAGGAGAGATTCAAACAGGTCTGTAGCTATAGCAACCAAGTGCTGGCAGCCTATCAGGAGAAGAGTAAACAGGTCTGTAGCTATAGCAACATGCAGGCAGCCTAGTCAGGAAGAGATTAAACAGGTCGTAGCATAGCACCAGTGCTGGCCAGCCTATCATAGAGAATTTAAACAGGTCCTGTAGCTATATTGAGCAGCTGATGCAGCCCATACAGGTAGGGGATATCTAGGGAATATGGTAGACACACTGTAAATGGACATAAATTCAAAGTGACTTGTGTTTTGCAAGATCGTAACCTAACAAGCAGAAATTTCTGTAGATGAAGATTACCCCTTTAAGTCAACAGCAGGTGTAGGTCGATACTGCTGAGTTGTCAGAAAACAAAATTTGCCAGACGTGACTCCTCTATGTCACTTCCAGCCATTTCAAATATGAGGTTCCCATAAAACAGGACCCTATTGCTCAGCTCCCAAGAGTCAGATTTGAACCTCCTTATGCAGCTGCACTCAGTGCTCTCAGGACTGGAGTTAGGCTTAACCCTATAGTGACCTTTTATTTTAACCCTTTCAGTTCATGTGTCAATTATAACAGGGAGGAGGACGAGGAGGGCTGGGGCGCAGGTGTTCGCAGCCTTCCCTTTAAACACCTTGTACCTCTTCCATATGAAATAAGATAAATTAATTGGCTCTAATAAGGACGCATGCCCTGTATTTAGAGTGTTGGCACTAATACAAAGCTTGATGAGTGACTGGCGGCTGGCCAGGAATTAAATCCCTGCCTGCAGCGGATCACACTGTTACCGAGCGTTTGTCATCTACATTTTAAATGAGCATTAGTAATTTTACAGTGTTCTGCGCTTTTTCCTCACCTTCTATAATTACCTGCACTTTATTTAGCAGTTCGGAGTGATTTACGGGAGGCCTGGCCGTGAAGGGCTGTAAAAATCGCGATGTATAATTCACTACAACTGACTTTCTTCCCAACATGGAAACATCCAAGTGTAATCAGTGCGGATCCTCATCTAAATCCTGACTCTCCACAAAACTCCAGGAGTGGAACCGTATAGTGCTTTATCACGACGGAGCGTTTTTGTGCGTTTTTGATGCAACATGTAAATCATTAATTGCTGTGCCTTCAATACAAAAAACGCATTCCAGAAAACCATCAAGAAACCACCGTGTGAAAGCACCCTAAGGTATGTTCACACGCTGGTTTGCGGGGAGCCATGATTGTGCTGCCTTGCTCCCAAAGTCCGACCAGCAGATACGGTCAAAGCACTCCACTAAGGGCGACAAGAATGAAGGAAAAACACTACGTGGAAATCCCTAAAGAAGCAGTTATGCTATCTATCATACAATGAAAAAAACTTTGAGACTCTCTCGTTCACATAATATTGGGATCAAAGATGTTTAAGCTGCCACGACTTTCAACGTGGATCTCAAAATTTCGGGCAGATCCTATGCTATCTTAAACCTCTCATCGACAGCCAATCATGCCTCTCGCGGGTCAAGGGAGTACCTCCATTATCAAGAGAAAAAATAAAAAACACCCAACCTCAGTGCCCATCTTAAGGCAGCCTGTGAGAGAGGGCGGACAGAACCCAAAATGGAAGCACCCCTTTCCTCCATAAGGTTAAAATCACTGAACACCAAGTAAACGTATGTTTCTGCACACAAAGAAACATTCCGAAAAAACGTATGCAAACTGGGTGCCACTGGCAGGGCTGCGGCACAACAAGTAATTATACATGTACACACACAGACCGCCCCATGCGGCACATTTACTGCAAAACGGGCGAACATTACGTGGAAATCCTAAAAAGCATTTATTGCTGTTTATCAAACAATGAAAAAACATTGAGACACTCGTTTCACATATTTTGATCAAAACCTGTATAAGCTGCCCACGACTTCAACGTGATCTCAAAATCGGCAGTCCTATCCTATACTTTCCCTCTCTCAATCGAGCCAATCAGCCTCGTCGCGGGGTCAACCGTCCTCCTTTAAATTCAGAGAGAAAAAAAAAAAAACCAACCTGCAAGCTGCCCGGAAAGGGAAGGCGCGTCAAAGTGAATAGTCGAGTCTCATTTTCAGTGTTTAATGCTCCTGAATGTATGAAAGTGTTTTTTGTGCGTCATAAATGGCGTGTAAACTTCCCGCCCCTCACCTGTGTGTTTGGCGCATTGCGGAACTTAGGCGCATTAGTAATGCCCCAAACATGTATTAAAGGGGTTGTCTCACTACATTGATTTATCTTACTTCAGTCCTGTTTTCTTGGTTTCACTTTGAATTCAGGGGTGTGTTTACTGGCTTCCACTAGGCTGTAGCTATAGCAACCAGTGCTGGCAGCCTATCAGGATAGATCAAACAGGTCTGTAGCTATAGCAACCAGTGCTGGCAGCCTATCAGGAGAGATTGAACAGGTCTGTAGCTATAGCAACCAGTGCTGGCAGCCTATCAGAAGAGACAGAACAGGTCTGTACCTATAGCAACCAGTGCTGGCAGCCTATCAGGAGAGATCAAACAGGTCGGTAGCTATAGCAACCAGTGCTGGCAGCCTATCAGGAGAGATCAAACAGGTCTGTAGCTATAGTGACCTGAGGAGCTGATGTAGCTCATACAAGAGTGGATATCTTGGAATAGGTAGGACACTGTTAATCTTTATCAATGAAGATAGATCCGCACTGAGTTGGATAAAATTCTTAAATGCTTTATTAATCCAAACACGAGAAAGTGGACATCACACGACAAGAAGCTTGCAAGGATAACAACCAACGCGTTTCGATCTTAAAAAGATCTTAATCATGGTTCAAACATTATACAACATGACTAGATTTATATATACCCAGTCATACTCTACGTCATCCTTAAATTAACTTTATCAACAACAAATGAATAAAAACAATAAGAACAAAATGTTCACTGTTAATGGACATATATTGCAAAGTGACTTGTTTTTGCAAGATCTTTAATATAAAAAAACAATCCTTGTGGTGAGACAACCCCTTTAAAGTTATAGACAGGCTGCATTAGAATAGCATGTCAGTGAATAGAAACTATGGTACTGATCCTGCTTGGAGGACCACAGGTCCCAGCAATACCTGTGCTGTGCGCTCTTACGTTATGAGAAAAAGGGTGAGAGCAGCAAGAAACAGATTTCAAATTTTCATGCTAATGAAACATTTCAAATATAAAAAATCTGAAAACCACATCAGTGGTATTTCAGGTAAATAGTTGAAAGATTCTAATGAATTTTAAAATACTATTTTTAAATAAATTTTTGGGATATATACATATTATTTATATTTAATATTTATATGAGCAAATTTTCTCATTAATTTAAAATACTGTAATTTATAGAGTTTGATAATTAGCAAAATAACTATTTTATTATTGTACTGGTGGAAGTTGAGACATATTGGATATTTTTTTCCTAACATAAATCCACTCCACTGCGAACCCTCAGGCTCAGGCTGCAGACACTGACAAGGTCTGCCTGTCCGAGGCAGTAAATGCGCCTGGTTTTTTTCTGGACCACATTTTAGATTTTGGGCTAATATTACGGGAATTTTGGTGCGACGCCCCCAAAAAACACCCCCTCAATTTAAAGGGGCATTAGAAAGTGTTTTAGGGCTTACGAAAAATGCGCCTGCCCCAAATTTAAAAGGGGCATTAGGGCATTTTTGGTTTGGCCGGCTCGTGGGGTGCATTTTTACGCCAAAAAAAAAAAGGGGGGAAAAACCCGATCAAAGTTTACCCAAAAATGGGTATGAAAACCGGCGGTATTCTCCTACGCACAGTACGCGCCCGTAAAAAGAAGCGACGGGGTCTTTTCCCTTTTAGGCGCTTACGCCCCGGGTAAATAAAGCGGAAAAAGGAGGCCGTTGAAAAAAACAAAACTGACCCGGGCCCTACTTTCAAAAGCAGGGGTATTGTTGCAGCACAGGGATGTGCCCCCAAAAAAAAGTAAACTCACTGTAAAATGTTGCAGGGAAAAATGTAGGGAAAATTGGGAGCAGCAGTTTTTGCGTTTACTTCTTTTTTTTTCCCCCAATGAAATCTGCTTTGGGAAATTCCACGTAGTCTTTACAATGGGGTGTGGATTGCAATTGGATTTGGATGATCAAAAATAAGGGGGGGCTTTCATGAAAGGGCTGTTTCCAGATTTTTTGGGGTCTTTTTAGCCCCATATTAGGGCCAGCCCCCTTTTTAAAACAAATTTTTTTAAACTCCTGCAACATAAAGTATGGGTTTTTTTCGGCCTCTGTTTTTGCCATTTTTTTCTGTTTTTACTGCAAGGGAAAGGGGCCCTAGAAGAGTCTTTCCTATACAACAGCATAAAGAACCATATTGGGTAATTTTTATCATTTTCATTTTTAAAAAAGGGAAAAAACCCCTTGGGGACGGGGGTATCAAATTTTTTGGCATTTCCCCAAGGGGAATTTCCGTTTTAAAATACATCACTTATGGACATTCAGCGTTTCTTTTACTCTCCTCCACCCCTCCCCCCCCCCCCTTTTCTGTCCCCCAGGGTCAGGTCCGGGTCCCCTACCCCTTCTCTATTACTCCCTTTGGGCCCGGGCAGCTCCTTTCCTCACACGGCTTTCATTTTCCACCTGTATGCTATGATACCCAACTCTTTCCCCTCTGGCCCGAGTTTTTTTACTTTTCTTCTCTCCCGGGGTCCCTGACTTTCCTTTTCTCCATTTTCCCTTTTCTTAACGTTCCCTTAAAAATAAATTGGGAAGGAAAAAAATGAAATTTATTATCTTCCCCCCGTGCCCCCTCTAAACCCCCCCCCCCCCCCCCCGTCCCCCTTAACCTGTTTAAAGGGGTAAACCCTCACCAGCAACCACAGGCCGCTTTCCTTGGGGGAATCTTTGACTCCCAATTTTGTCCTTAAAACCCACCTATACCCTAAACCCCAACCCCCACCTGCCGCCTCCACCTAAAAAACCCCTACCCCCAAAACAACCCAAAGCCCCCCAAAAACTTCCCAACCCCCCGTCCTTTCCCCCCCCCCGCCCCCGAAAAACTGCAAAAAATCCTTCTCAGTGGGCCCCCCGTTAACCCTCGCTTCCCCCCCCAAACAAACCTTAACTCTGGGTGCCGTCTTTTCCACCTCTCTTTTCCCCCAAATTCCCCCCTGCCTCTGGGAATCCCTTCACTGGTTCCCATTCCCACGAAAATTTATTTCAAGCTACTAACCCCTGCCTTTTCAAGGCTCTCCATCCCCCCTCCCCCCCTACATCTCTGCCCTAAATTTCCCCAAAAATCTTCCCCCCCCCCGCACCCCACCGCTCCTACGCACCCCCCCCCCCCCTCCTTCTCCTCTTATCAGCCCCTCAACCCCCCCCGTCCCCCCCCCAAGACCTTTTTTGGTTTCCCCCCCCCACCCCCCTTTGAACCCCCACGGGCCCCCAACCCCCTCAGGGGCTCTCCCCCCCCTCTCACCCCGGGTTAAAAATAACCTGAAAAAACCCACCCCTTCAGGATTGCCATAACCCCAACCCTTAACCCCCCTTTCACGCTCCCACCCCACATACATGTCTACCCCTCTCCCCCGGTTTTCTTCCCCCTTTTTTTGATTGTAAACCCCCCGGGGCCCGGGGCCCTCTCCCTCTTACCCCCTTTTTAGTCCTTATTTTTCCCTTTTTTAATTGTTTGACCAATGTTATTTAAAGGGACCCAACCCGAAATGTTTCACGCCCTGGAATCAAGGGCGCTCCAAAAAAATGAAATAATAATAATGTATAGAAGGGCCGGTTTTGTTGTTAAACAGAACCTTTTAGTGGTGTATACCGGCCTGGGGGCCCCTTCTCATTTTTTCCGACTTCTTTTTGTTTTCAGTGGTTACATGCTGCTGTACGTTATACAAAATCACCCCACGTATTCCTGGTAAAAGCAACAGGGTGGCTGTGAATTACCCCATGCAAACAAACCTTTTTTTTTCCAAACAAGGGGCAACATCTATGAATTCACATGCACCATTGCTGTAACTTGGCGCTGACACACCAGCTGTAAATAGATACAGTAAGCTCTATGGGCAATGCAGAACGCCACCGCCCAATAGGACATGGAAGGGTTAGGGAGGTTAATATGTCCTCCGATGATAATGAGTCGACATCGTCCACCCAATAATTCAAGCCTGGATGAGTAATCTGGGGGGAGAGAAGTAAGGAGCAGTAATGTGTGATTTGGGGCTTGCAGTCATGTTAGTGCAGCATCAATGCATCAAATGGGTCCTCCCAGTCCCTCGCTCCAAGGCGATTTGTGACTAGGTATATGTAACTGCAAGCTTGCAGATAATAGAATGGGAGGGGACCAATACAATGGAATATTAGTCTAGCCTCATTAAAAGGTACGGGCCATACAGTCAGTGTATCTACCAATGCACCACCCCAGAACGCCAAAAGGTGAATCTGCCATGCGCCCGTTCACCCTGGAAGGAAGGGTCGTCCACCAGAGGTAGAAGAAGGGATGAAGTCCCAAGAGTTGTCTCGATTTTGTCCAATGTCACTATAGACATTGATGGCCTATCACTAGGATATACCATAAATGTCATATAGCTGCAAGGGCCCACCTCTGGGACCCGCACCCATCTCCTAATCGAGCCGTTCTGAACAGAGAGGTGGTTGGGACTCTCCCATAGACATGAATGGGAGTTCCAAATTTAGCTGAGCAGTGGTGCATGCTTAGGAGAAGCGGGCCCAGAAGTGGGACCTGGACCTCTCATACAATGATGGCATATCCTAGTGATATTAGATCAATGTCTGTAGTGATACAATCTCTTTAAGGTGGTGTCATACATAGGATTTTTAGTTAAAAAAAAAATGCATTTTCACAGCCCAACCTGTGATCTCAAAATGCTTTTTTTCATACATTTTACGGGAGATCCGCACAGTGGGGGACATGTTTCTGGTGTATACACTTAAAGGGATGTCCTCATCGTAATCACTGCTCCCCTGTACTGGGAATTCTCATAGAGCAGAATGGCGATAACACAGCTCTCCCCTGTACCGGGAACTCCCAAAGAACAGAATATAGAACACAGAGCTCCCTTGTACTGGGAACTCCCCCTAGAACCCGAATGGAGAACACAGCGCTCCTTTACTGGGAAATACCATAGAACCAAAGGAGAACACCCTCGCTCCCCTGTACGGGAAATACCATAGAACAAATGGAGAACACGTGCCCCTGTACTGGGAAAAAAACCTTTGAACAGAATGGAGAACACATGCTCCCCTGTACCCGGGAAAATCCCCAAAAAACAGAATATAGAAACCAGCGGGTCCTTTTACTGGGAAATACCATAGAAAAAAGAATTTGGGGAACACCCGCGCTCCCCTGTACTGGGGAAATTTCCCCTTAAACAAAAAGGGGAAAAAACAGTGGGTCCCCATTTCTGGGAAATAACCATAGAACAGAATGGGGAACCACATGCTCCCCTGTAATGGGAATCCCATAAAAACAGAATGGAAACACAGGGGCCCCCTGTAATGGGAACTCCCTTTTGAACAGAAATAGAACACAGACTCCCCGTACTGGGGAAATTTCCCGTAAAAACAGAATGAAGAACACAGCACTTCCCCCCGTACTGGGAACTCCCCTAGAACCCGGAAAATAGAAAAACACGCTCCTTTTACTGGGGAAATACCATAAACAGAAAAGGAAAAACACAGCGCTTCCCCCGTAAACCGGGGGAAATCCCATAGAAACAGAATTAATAACACCCCGCGCTCCCCCCTTTTCTGGGAAAATTTCCCAAAAACAGGGGTGGAGAAAAAAGCCCCTCCCGTACTGGGAAAACCCCCTAATAAAAGAATGGAGGAAAAACAAGCGTCCCCTGTACTGGGAACCCCATAGAATAGAAAGGAAGAGAACCAGCGCTCCCCCCGTTCTGGGAAAATCCCTAGAACAGAATTGAGGAAACCCCACTGTAAAAATTTTTTTTTGCCCTTTCCCCCCCGCAATTTGATTAGGGTTTGGTTTTTTCAGCCCCTTGGGGCCGAGGTGTCGGGCCACCAGTGGAGTTGATTTTGGGGGCCCCCCCAGTGGAAATTGATTTTTTTGGGGCCCCCCCAGTGGGGTTGTTTTTTGGGGGCCCACCGTGGAGGTTTTTTTTTTTTTGGGGGAAAAACCATTGGGAAGGGGATTCTTGTTAAACCCCCGGTGGGGTTGTTCTGGGGGCCCCCCAAAATGGGGTTTTTTCCCTTTACCCAAAACCCGTGAAGATTTTTTCTTGGGGCCCCCAGTGGAGTTGATTGTAAAGGGGCCCCAATGGAGTTTATTCTTTTTGGGGGCCCCCAGGGGAGGCGATTCTTCCCTCCCAACCGTGGAGTTGATTCTTTGGGTCACCCCGTGAGAGCTGAATTTTTTCGTCCCCCCATGCAGTTTTATTTTGGGACCCCCCAGTGGAGTTTTTTTTGGGACCCCCCCATTTGGGGTTTATTCTTGGGGCCCCCCCATGGAAATTGAAATTCCCTTTGGGGCCCACCAGTGGAGTTGATTCTTTTTGGGCCATCATGGAGTTGATTCTTGGGGGACAAACCCGTGGAGTTGATTCTTTGGGGCCCACCAGCGAGAAGGGTTTATTTTGGGGTCACCAAGGGGGGTTTGGGTTCCCTTTTGGGGTCACCCAAATGGAGTTTATTCTTGGGGCCCCCCAGTGGGGGTTGATTCTTTGGGCCCCAAATTGAGCTGATTCTTGGGCCCCACCAGGGGGAATTGGGTTTTTTGGAAACCAAAGTTGGGGGTTTTTTTATAATTTTTGGAGCCACCAGTTAGGACTTTTTCTTGGGGGGCCCACCCGTGGAGTTGATTCTTGGGACACACAGTGGGGAAATTGTTTTTTGGGTGGGCCACCCCCGTGGATTTGATTCTTTGGGCCCACCAGTGGATTGGGTTTCTTTTGGCCCACCAGTTTGGAAAATTTATTCTTGGGGCCCGGGTGGGGCTGAAATTTTTTGGGGGGCAAAAAAGTGGAAAATTTTTTCTTGGAGCCAAAAAGGTTTGAGTTTCATTCTTGGGGCCCCCCCAGGGGAGCCCGATTTTGGGGCCCACCCCGTGGAGATGTTTTTTGGGGCCCCCCATTTGGAGATTGATTCTTTGGACCCCCCCCAGTGGAAATTGTTTCTTTAGCCCACCGTGGAGGGGATTCTTGGTGCCCTCCAGTGAAGTTGTTTTTTTGGGGTTCCCCCAGGGAAAATTGATTCTTGAAAGCCCCCCATTGGGGGTGATTCTTGGGGCCACCAAAAATGGAGTGATTCTTTTGGGGCCACCAGTGGATTTAATTTTTTGGGGGCCACCAGTAAAAAGTTTATTTTTTGGGGCCACCAGTGGAAAATGATTTTGGGGGCCCCCCAGGGGAGTTGATTCTTGGTGGCCACCCCGGGAGCTGAAATTTTTGGGGCCACCATGGGGCTGATTCCCTTTGGGAACCACCAGTGGGAGCTCATTTTTTGGGGCCACCAGTGGGCCCCATTCTTGGGGCCCCCAGTTGGGAGGCCCCGATTCTTGGGGGCCCCCCCAGTGGAGGTTTATTCCCTTTGGGGGCCCCCAGTGGAGTTTTTTTTATTTTTTGGGCCCCCCCAGTTGGGAGTTGAAACCCTTTGGGGCCCACCATAAAAGTTTTTGGTTCCCCGGTTATTTTTTTAAAATTTTCCCCGAAAGTGGATTAAAGTGAGTGAACTGGGGCCCTTTTTTTTTGGAAAAAGATTCCTGGGGCAACATAATAAATTTAAAATTTTTCCCCATTTTTATGGGCATTCGCATTTCCCACAAGCCCGGGAAACCCCAAAAAACCCCGGAAAAAACCCCTTTATAGAGGCATCTGAAAGGACTGGCCCCTTTTTCTAAATAAATTTGTAACTGACAAGAAAGGGGTAATTTCATCATTTGTTTTTTTCCCCAAGAGAACATTTTCGCAGAATTGGGGAAACCCCGGAAAATCTTTGTCACCCTCCTTTTGGGGTTTTGTCCTTGAACGGAAATTTATTTATAGTTTAAAAAATTTTGGGAAAATTTCAAAAAACCCGAGGGGTTTAAAGGGAAAAAATTTTTTAAAAAGCCCAATTTAACCCCCTGACACAAAGCCGAAATTCTTAACATTTTGCTTCTTACTTTAAGAAGGGGAAACAAGGTATCCCCGTCCTTCAATTTTAAAAGCTGAAGTCCTTTATAAATTTCCCCTTTAAAACAGATGTTTTTTCAGGTAAAAACTTTCAAAGATAAAATTTGGGGGGATCCCTTCCATCAATCAAGAAAAACAATTTCCCGGTAAAGAGCATTGTCTGCTGGAAACATTGTATCCTGAGAACATTGTAACTGGAACACCTTATCCTTTCCATGTACCTCTCTACAGCTACTCGCATTAACTGTGTTTTTGGGCACGGGCCCCCATAGGACCTTTCATTTGCCCCTCTTCGCCCCACAATGGTTTTGCCCGTAATAGGGGGGGGAAAACCATCAGGGTTTCCTTTTTTTCCAATACCCCAATGGGATTTTTATTATTCAATCAGTTCCATTAAATAACCAATATTGGTTTCCTTTATAAAATGGCGCTTTTCCTTCCTGGGCTTTGGGAGAAAGTAATAAAAATGCCTTTTAAAAATTTCCCCCCTTTTTCAATTTTTTTGCAATTTTGGCAAATAAAAAATTTTTTTTGGTTCCTAATTTGACCCCTAAAACGGGTTAAAGGGTTTTTCTTTTGTTTTTATGTTAGAGGAAATGGGGAAAAACCCGGGAATTGATGGGATTTATATGAGGGGAGGGAAAAAAAACCTTGCAGATGGGTGGGTTTTTAAAAAGAGGGGAGGGAGAAACCCTTTCGGATGGGGCTTTTTTTAAAGAGGGGAGAGGGAAAAAATTTTAATGGGGTTTCATCCCCATGGGTCCTTTTTTCCCAAATTTGGGGGAGGTAAAGGCCACTGCCCGGGGGGCCCCCCAGATCTCCAGGGGGGGCCCCCCCACATGAACCCCCCGCCCTGGGCCCCAGTTTTAGTGGCAGAGGGGCCCTTCTCTTTCCCCCCGGGGGGAGCCGGATTCGGGCCGCAGCCCCCGGCTCGGAACGTCGCCGGAAAGGGGGGTTTCCGGGGGTTTTCCCCGGCCAGGCGGGACCCCCAGCAAAAAGGCGCCTTGGTTTTGTTTCCCCCCCTCCCTCACCAAAGGGATTGCAAAGGGGGTCACAACGCGGGTTTTCAAAAAAATTCATCCGAGGGAAAGAAATTTGGGAAACTTCCCAATCCCGGGTTTTGGGTTTTAGGGTTTCCCGAGGGGTGCGGGGGCAGGGGCCCCCTCCGTGGCCCGCACCGGGCCTTTGCCCGAGGGCCAAAGGGCCCGGGCGTGGAAAAAGGGGGGTTTTGGGGGAATTTAAAATTTTTATTTTTTTAAAAATTTTTTTTTAAAACTAAATTCCCTGTCAAACAAAAATACTTTCCCCGGAAAAAATAACGGTTTTTTAAAACCATAATGGTTTTTCTGGAAAATGAATAATTTATATGCCTTGGGCCCAAAAATTTTAGCTTTTGGAAAAAACCCCCCAATATGTGGAAAAATATAAAATTGGGGTTTTTCGGGGGCCCTTGCCAAACCAATTTTTAAGGCCCCCCCACCTATTAGTGGCCCGGGCCACAAATATAAGGCCCCGCCAAAAACCCTTTTTTTTCTTTAACCCCGCCAAAACCCAAAAATTCTGCCCCCGCCCCCCCTTTTATCTCCCTGGCCCCCCCAAAATACCCCGCCCGCCACCTTTTTTAATTTTTCACTGGACCCTTGTTCTGCCCTTTCCCAAAATATTTTTTACTGCCCTGCCTCCACCCCATATACTGCCCCTGCCTGGCTATTATACTGCCCCCGCCCACCACCATAAACTGCCCCCTCCACCTTTAAAAACTTCCCCTGTTGGTTATACTGCCCCGCCTGGCTATATACTCCCTGAAAATTCCTTTTTACCCGGGCCCCCCCTACCAATTACCTGCCCTGCCCCCGCCCTTTAATTTTCTTGGCCCTTTTCCCGCCCTTCACTCTTACGGGGGGCTTTTTTAAAACCCACCTAAAGGGGGGCCCGCATAAACTACCCAAAAGTGGGCCCCGTTTTAAAAACCCAAAAAAACTTTAAAGGTTTTGGGGGGAAACATTACTACCTACTTAAAAAAATGTGGGGGCCCCCATAAAAAGAGGTTGGGGAAATTTTGGGGATCGAAGGGCTGGGTAAAAGTGAGGATTTCCCAAAAAGTTTGTGGGGGTTACCCTTCTGCGGGACGAGTGGCGGCCCGGGAAAAAAGGCGGTTTATTTTTTTCTGGACGGAAGTAAGAGGAAAAAAAAAGGGAAAAAAAAAACCCAATTTTAAAGAAAAGACTGTTTAGAAAAGGAGGTCTCCGGTGAGTCCCCGGGTGGGCCCGGGGTTATTTTTTTCTTTGTTATATTTTCCCTCAATTTCTGTGGTCTCTGTCTTTTAATGGTGACCCCGGGGGCTGGTAATGTTTAAAATTTGTTTTTTTGAGTAATTTTTTTTTTTTTTTTTTGGGAAGGGGGTTCCCCCCGGCCCAAACCCAGTTAAAACCTCTCTTTTTCCCCCGGGGGCCCATAAATGCCGTTAAAACGGCCCCCCGTTCATCTGTAATTTTTTCCCCCATCTCATTAGAATTCTGGGAGATTTTTTTACTCTAAAATCCCCCCCCAGAAATTTTCCCTTAAAACTTCCCACCTGGGAATGCCCTCATTCTGCCCAGAAAAACCCATTTTAGGTGAGCTTTGGGGGTTTAAAACCCCCACCCTTTTGGGGAAATGTATTCCCCCCGGAAAAGGGTTTGGAATTTGGCTTAAAAAAATTCAAAATTTTTTTTCTGTTGCATTTTTTCACATTAGGGTTAAATTAGGAATCTTTTTAAAACCTATAAACTTATAATCACATGATTTATTATGGGAAAAAGCAGCGGAATAAAAAAAAAATCCAAAAATGGATCTACGTAAACACATCCACATTTTTTTATTTTGCACATTTACCCGATTTGCCAAAGTAATCTATGTGCAGGGGCCAAGCAATCCCTTTGCCCTTTGGGGGGCCCCAATTTTTAGTAAAATTTGGCCCCCCTAAAACAGTTTCCCCTTTTTTTGGGGGTTAAATTTGAAAAAGTTCCCCCACCTTTTTCCCCCTTAATGTATTCTGGGAGAAGGTTGGAAATACAAAACAGAAAAAAATACAAAGGACCAGGCAGCAGAGCACAAGATGCCTCCATTAGACTAAGGGCGCAAACCCAAATTCATAGGACAAAATACCGTCCCCGGTTTTTCCGTATGAGCGGAAGAAAAAGGGCCCCCCCCCCCCCCTTTGGGAAGCACAGTATGTCCCCTCCCGAAAACCCCGGGCCTTAAGATGGGGGTTTTGCTCAATGTTTGGCCGCCCCGGGCCGCCCCCACCCCAAAAACCGTGCAGTGGGGGCTGCTGCACAGGGTTTTTCCATAAAAGGGACTATTTGCTCAATTTTTTGGCCCCGGGTTTTTCAGGCGGTTGAAAAACCCAAACCGGCTGAAAAACCGGAAAAAAAAACCGTCCCCCCGTTTTGGGGTAACTTTTTCCCAAATTTTCACCAGATGTGCCAAAAACATTCTCCCGCTTTTTCCATGGGGGTTTTGTGAGTGCAGAAAAAGGACACATGAAAAACCTTTAATTTCCCCCATCCCGCGACCGCCCCGGGGGAAAACAAAAAGGACAGCCAGAAGCCCAGAAACTCCCTTCAAGGGTCACATTAAATCAGCCGGCTGTCAGTGGCATACTCCCAAGTGTGATGGATGACACCCCCCGCTAAAACCCTGGAGTCAACACCCCCCTGACATCAAATTTAATTTTAATCCTGGGGTGGCCCGAACTTTTGAACAAAGCAGAAATATTACTCCTTACAGAAATGTAAAAAAGGGGGCCCCGTTTTTATGAGATTAGGGGAAAAAGGGCCAAAGCAAAGTTAAAAGTTCTTACATGGAGTATGGGTACTATCAGGGAAAAACTGCGTCTAGTATATATTCAATATAAAATTTCAAAAGCAAAATAAAAAAAGAAAGAGACGGCAAAGGGAAAAAACCAAAAAGTGTCATGTTGTTTTATACAAAATTTCTTTCTTTTTACTAATGCTGAGTTTCATCCTGTATTTACTCCAGAGCTGCACTCCCCTTTTCTGCTGGTGCAGTCACTGTGTACCCTTTCATCCTTAAACCTGTTCTGGCCTGGTTACATCCTGGGTTTTTCCCCCCAGAGCTGCAAACCCCTATTCTGCTGGTGCGTCCTGTACAAAAACATTTTCTTATCCTGTACTGATCCTGAAATTAAATCCTGTATTTTCCTCCCCGAGCTGTTCACTATTCTGTGGTGCCCGTCAAAAGGGGACATACCCCTTACTTATCCCGTTTCTTGACCTGATTTCCTCCCTTTTTTATAACTCCAGAGCTGCTTCCCTTTTTTGCTGGTTCAAACACTGTTTCATCATTACTTATCCTGTAAGGATAAAGAATTACAATTTCCCGTATTATCCCAAGCTGGGATTCACTATTTTTGCCCGGTTTCAGTTCCCCTGGGGTACATTTTCCTTACTTATCCTGTACTGATCCTGAAGGGTTTAAAACCTGTATTACCTCCCCGAGCTGAAAACCCCTATTCTACTGGGGCAATCACTGTAAATACATTACTTTTACCTATTTTTTTATCCCCCGTTACATCCGTATTTATCCTGCAGGAAACTGCACTCACTATTTCCCGCTGGGGCCAAATCACTGTACAACATTACTTATTTCCTGTTTCTGGGTCCCGAAATTTCATACTTGTTTTTATCCTCCAGAGTTTCGCTCCAAATATTTGCTGGGGGCAGTCCCCTTTTGCACATAAAATTTTTTAAAATTATCCTTTAATGAAACCGAGTACAACCCCGTTAAATTTTCCCCCAGAGCTTTTCATCCCCTATTCCTGCTGGTGCAAAATCACGAAAATACATTAAAATTATCCCTTTTACCCGAAACCTGAGTTACATTGTTTTTATCCTCCAGAAATGGGTTTTAAATATTTTGCTGGTGCATTTTTGTACATTTCATTAATTTCCAACCCTGTAAAAGGTCATGATTCATCCTTTTTTTACCTCCAGAGCTGCTTCCCCTATTCTGCTGGGGTTTCGTCAAATTTTACATACAAATTTCTTATCCTGTAATGATTGAGTTAATCCCCGTATTATCCTCCAGAGCTGCCCCCCTCCTATTTTTGCTGGAAGCCCGTTCCAAATGTACATACATTACTTTTTCCTGTACTGATCCTTTTGGCATTACATCCTGTAAATTTTTCCCTTTCCCGGGGCCCGCCAAATAAATTTTTTTCGCTGGTCCCGCACTGTGTTTCATACATTACGTATCCTATAATGATCCGAGTTAAATCCTTTATTTTCCCTTTCCGAGCCTTTCCCTTCCCCTATTTTTTCTGGTGCATGACTGTGTAATACTTTTCTTAAACCTGGGACTGGATTTCCCAGTTCATCCTGTATTTTTCCCCCCCAAAAGCTTAAACCCCACAAATTTCCCACTGGTGCAAGGGCAATGTACATACATTACTTATCCTATATGATCCCCGAGTTTTCATTCCCTGTATTTTTCCCGCATAGTGCATCTCCTATTCTGCTGGTTGCAAATCACTGGTAAAATACATTACTTATTTTGTTTTCTTTTTCCGAAATTACATACGTAAATTTTCCCTCCCAGAGCTGCGCTCACTTTTCTGCTGGTGCAGTCAAATGTGTACATACCCTTACCCTTTTTTCCTGTACTGATTGAGTTACATTCCCTGTATTTATCTCCAGAGCTGCCAAATCAAAAATTTTTTGCCGGGGCAGTCACTGTTTGACATACATTACTTATCCTGTACTGATCCTGAAATCCACATCCTTTTTATCCTCCCAGAGCTGGGGCTCAATAAATTTGCTGCTGCAAGTCAATGTACATACAAATTTCCCTTTTCCTGTACTGATCCTGAAATTACAAACCCGTTTAAACCTCCAGCAGCTGCACCACTATTTTTGCTTTGGGGCAGTCCCCCTGGTGTTCAAAACATTTATTATCCCCGTATTTATTTCCCGAGTTACAAAACCCATATTATTTCCCCCAGAGCTGCACTCACTATTTTGGCCTGGGCAGTCACGGGACATAAAAATTACTTATCCTTTACTGAAAATGTTTAAATCCTTTCTTTTTAAATCCGAGTTCAATTTAAATAAACCGCAAAGTTTCATCACTGTACATACACTTTTCTTTTTCCTATACTGAAAAACCGTAGTCAAAATCCTGTATTATACTTTTGGGGCTGCAATTTATATTTTGCGGTGCAAATCAAGTACAAATATTTTCTTTTTCCTGGGACTGATCCCCGAGTTACAATTTTAATTTTAAATTCAGGCTGCGCTCACTATTCTGCTGGGTTTCGTCAAAAATTTCAAACATTACTTATTTCCCTTTTTTTTTATGCCTGAGTTTCATCCTGTATTCTACTCCAGGACTGCAAAAATCACTAAATTTGCTTTGGGGGCAATTTACTGTACCCTACATTTACTTTTCCTGTACAGAAACCTTAGGTTACATTTCCCGTTTTTATCCTCCAGAGCTAAAAACTCCCCCCCTTTATCAATTCCCGCACTCAGGGGGGGGGAAATCTGTACCCGACAAATTTTTGCTTTAAAAAAAGATAAATTGTTTAAAAAAGTACTTGGGGTTTTCCCCTTTTTTTTTAAATTGGGGCCCCACACATCAAAATTTTAAATAGAAAATAGAGGAGGGGGATAATAAAAGTAGGAATGGGAAATTTTTTTATGCGCCAAACTTTCTAAGACATTTCGCCCCCAAAAGTTTGGGGCATTAATATTTTGTCCCAAACCAGGAGCACATTGCCAAACCAAATTTTGACCATACACCCTGTTCCCTAAAAAGTAAAAAATTGCTCCGGCAAAACCCCCAAAAAAAATGGTTTCATTTGGGGTTCCTAGATGTCGACCCAGGTGTTTTTACATTTCTTTGGGTTATAAGCAAAAATTTTTTTTCAGATTGATTATCGAAAAATATGAAAAGGGGGCCCTTTAACCCTAAAAATAGGGTTTTTTAAAAACATCACCCAGAAGCCTCCTTACTTAAAAAGGGGGTTTTTTTCACTACATTTTGATTCATCTCACCTCAAACCTGTTTTTTTTGGGGTTTTACTTTAAAATTTTTTGGGGGTTTTGTTTAACGGCTTTTACAACTGCCCGTTAAAAGCCAGGTCTGGGAGCAATAGTAACCAGTGCTTTGGGAGCCTATCAGGAAGATTTTTAAACAAAGGTCTGTAGCTTATTTGTAAACCGTGCTTGGCGCCTATCAGGAGAGAAATGAACAAAAGGGCTGTACTATAGGGACCTTTAGACTGATTTAGCCCATAAAAAGATGGGGGTATCTAAAATAGGTTTGGAACTGTTAATTTGGGCTTTTGTTGCAAAGTGCCCTTTTTTTTTTGCAAAGATTTGTTTAACATAAAAAAGCAATCCTTTGTAGTGGGGGAAAAACAACCCCTTTAAAGGGGGGCCCGGGTTTTTCACTTGGGGACAATCCCTTTTTTTTAGGCCCCCCTTTTAGCCCCCACTAAAAAGGGCCGGAAAACCCCAGAAGCTTTCGGGGATGGTCCAAACGCTTGCCCCAGCTTTTCCCCCATTCCCTGTTAAGGGAAACTCCAAAAAATTTGCCCCAAACCCCACAGGGTTTTTGGTATAGGCAGAACTCCTATTTGAAAAGGGTGTGGAGAATTTCCCCAAATGCACCAATTTTTCCCATTTTTTTGAGGGCCGGCTCAAAAGGGCTACGACCCCCCGGGCCCCAAAACCGGAAATTTTTCCAAGTGGGCCCAAAAACCCCTTTTTCCTCTGGGCTTTTTGGGGGTCCCAGGTTTGGGGTTTAGTATGGCAAAATGAGGGCCCCCAATACAATTTTTAGCAAAAGTCATTGTTTGGCACACAAACTAGTGGGCCCCCATTGAGAGGCGTTACATTCGGTTGTCAAAATATCCATTTTTGGCACCCTTTTTTCTCAAAGGGAAAATTTTGCTACAGGGGGGCCGCCAGGGAGCTTCGTTTTCCGGGGGGCCCCCAGCCTAGGGGGCCCAAAAGCCCCAAAAACCACCCTAAAAAGACGGTCCTTTTATTTTTTTATGGCCCCATGGGTTTCGTAAAAACCCCTTTGGGCCCCAGTTTCAAAAAGTGAAATTGGGGCCCCCCGTTTTTCCAAATTGCCCCTATTTAAAATTTCTGATATTTCTTTTTGTACAAGAGGCTTTTTTGGGCCCCCCCATACTGGCAGGGCCCGGTAGTGATGCCCAAATAAATGCACCCCTATAGCTATTTTCAATGAAAACCCCCAAAATTTTTTAATATCCAGTCCTGAGATACAATATGGAAGGGAAGGAGGGCACCTAGAAAGGGTGGAGGGCAAGTAACTGATGCAGGCTGGGAGGAAAAGCAGGTGGAAACAGAGTGTTCCTGGCAACCCCTGACAAAACGAACACCCCCTTAAAGCCATGTTGGTTTTTTGGGCTCAAACAATCTTTCCCGTTTGGTCCATCGCCCCAAAACTCCTTGCAGGTGTCCCCAAACGGGTTTTCCCCCAAAAAATCTAAATGGATTTTTATTTATCAAAGAGACTTGCGGTTTAAAATCTTTTCCCTAGTGATGCTTCGATTTTCTGTGGGGTTGTTGAAATTTCCCTTTTTAAACCCAACCCCAAAAGGGGGAAGTCATGAGAAACAAAAGGGTTTTGGGTAGGTTTTTGGACAGGGGTTGTTTTTACCATGGGCTTTAGGGTAAAAGGGCAATTTTAAATTTATAAAAAAAGGGGCGAAAAAGGAAATTCCCCATTTCCCCTTTTTCAAATGAGAGGGAAAAACTTTCAAATTAAAAACCAGGCCCCCCTGCTCTGGCGGCCCCAACCAGATTTCCTTCCTGCCGGGGGCGAAAACGCTTTGGATTCAATCGGGAAAAGGGTTTGAAAAAAAACAAAAAGAAATTTTTTTTATAAGTAATTAGGGCCCAGCAAAACTAAAATTTCAGGGTTTTTTTTCAAAAAATGAAATTTTTTCCCCCCAATATTTTAGTTTTTTGATCCGTTGTTGGGATCCGCCAAAAAATAGATCCTTTTGCTTCCGTTTGTATCCGACTCCGTCCACACAGCGGGGTTTTTGGGTTTATTTAAACCATCCGGCTTCCAAATTTCCAAAATGGCCCGGGGTTTTTTGGGTTTTTGGGAAACCCCCGCCCGAACCCCGACCTGAAAAAAACTCCAAAATAAAACTGAAAAGATAATTTTATTTCCCCCCAAAAATTTACCTCAATAAAAATATGGGGTTTATACAAAAACCCCTTTAAACAGAAATTTTTCGAAAGCGTTTTTTTTTGGGTGGCCCGGGGGTTTAAAAGGGGTAAAAAAAAACCTTTGCCAAAAGTCCAAATTTTTAAGAATTCACTGGCCCAATTTTTAACACAAACTTTTAAATTTAACCAATTTCCAAAAATTTTAATCAAAATTTCCTTTTAAAAAAAGGGGTAAAACCTAAAAACCATTTTTAACAGAAGATCACCCTTTAAAAAATTTTTAAAAGAAAAGGCGGGGATTGGGAATAAACCCAAAAATTCCCCCTTTTTTAAAAATAAAAACCGTTAAAACCCAAAAAGGCAGAATTTTCAGGGCGGGAAAATTGGGGACGTCCCAAAAAGGGTCGGCCCACCCGCCCCCTATAGGCCCCACCCCGTTTTAAAAACCCTTTTAAGGTTTAAATGGGGGGGTCCCGAAAACAATTTAATGTATTTTTTCAGTGTAGGGTTTCCCCCGGGTTTCCCCCATTTTAAACAATCCCAAAACCCCCCCCCCCCCAAAAAAAAACATCCTCTGTCACCAAATGCTCACAGATAACCCAAAAGCAATATATATACAGCAGATCCAATGACCGCAATGAAATAGAACACACCGTCCATAACAATTATTGTATATGACCTTAGTCTGATGTTCTATTCCTCCAAATTTCCCAATTTCCCGACGCCTTTCCCCCTAACTAGTATGTCAGGGTTCATCAGGGGAACAAAAGCCCGTCACAATGGGCTGAAACGGCAGCAGTGATGGTGCTGCTTGATGTGCTGATGATAGTGCACCTACTGACAATCCCTTACCTTATATATAGAGGGGTAAAGAATCTCTCCAATCATCCACGATGTTCAGCGTCCCATTCAATGTAATGCGCAGGCGCAAGCTTGGTGGATGATTGGAGAGATTCTTAACCCCTCTATATATAAGGTAAGGGATTGTCAGTAGGTGCGTCTATCATCAGCACATCAAGCAGCACCATCACTGCTGCCGTTTGAGCCCATTGTGACGGGCTTTTGTTCCCCTGATGAACCCTGACATACTAGTTAGGGGGAAAGGCGTCGGGAAATTGGGAAATTTGGAGGAATAGAACATCAGACTAAGGTCGTATACAATAATTGTTATGGACGGTGTGTTCTATTTCATTGCGGTCATTGGATCTGCTGTATATATATTGCTTTTGGGTTATCTGTGAGCATTTGGTGACAGAGGATGTTTTTTTTTGGGGGGGGGGAGATTTGACTTGCTAATGTGTATCCCTGGGACACCTACACTGACATATACATTGAATTGATTTCTGGAGCTCATTTAAACCTGTATAGGGATTTAACAGGGTGAGCCTATAGAGGTGGGGCCGACCCTTTCGGGACGACTACTCCGCCTGATATCTGCCTAGAGTAGGGTATAGTATAGGGTGCATTAGGGTTAATCCCAATCACCGTCCTTATCTGTATATTATTAGCAGTGATCTGCTGCTTAAAATGGTTTTAGGTGTATATTTTTATAGGAATTAATTAAAAGTTACATTTTAGATTTAGAGTTTGTGTTGAATTAGCAGTGATTTCTTTTGTTGTCCAAACTCTGGCTATTCAACTTTGAGTTTTCAGTGACTGAACATGTCCAATCTTCCATTTTATTGCACATAAAAAAAAGTGTCGAAAACATCACTATGTCGGATCCGTGTCCCCAACCCCATAGACGTAAATGGGACTTATTTTAATACGAAAAAAAACAACCTAAAATCCACATTGAAAACCGCGTCGGTAGAATCCACCGAGCAAATTTTACTCAATGTGTGGATGTTCCCTTCGGCTCTGTCTGCACTGCAGTGGACAAAAAACGACCTGAGAACCAAATCGTAAAAACTGAGTTTTTTGTCCTGCCTGTCAAAAGTTGCTGAAAAAAATGTCCGTTTTTGGCTCGATTTGCATTTTTTGCGCTTTTTTTTTGCAGAAATACACAGCATTAGATTTGCCAAAAAGCGTCCGGTGCTTTCCATAGACTCCAATAGTAAATTTTCTGACCGGCTCTGGCGTTTTTTTGCAACATGTTTCAAAAACTGATCAGCAAATAAAACAAGCAGGAAAAAGACGTTCTGTGGAGACAACAGGACGTTTTTACTATACAAGTCTATGGGACCTGTTTTCAGTTGTTTTTTTCAGCGTTTTTTGAAAACGAAAAACGCTGAAAAAAAAAACGTACGGCGGTTTACACAGACATCAATAGTAAATTTTCTGCTGGACTGCTGGTCGGATTTCACAACATGTTCCTAAAACTACCGGCGTCCATAAACGAGCAGAAGAAAGCCAACCTGTGTATACTAGGTCGTTTTTTGCATTATAGTCTATGTGGATGTTTTCCGTCAGATTTTCGGTGGTTTCAAAATACTAAAACCGCTGAAAATCCGACGGGAAACCTCTGCTGTGTAGACATAGCCTATGGTTTGTTATTATAGACGTATGCTAAATATTATATAATTGCCTTATGATTAGTTTCCTTGGAGTAGCTACACCCTATATTGATTAATTTCTGGGGGGAATGTCTTCCCTTTTCTCGTATGCTTGTTTTTATTGTGTATTAATAAAGTATTTTGGATTTTAAGTTTATCTTGTGGATTCAGCTTTTTTCTCTTTTTTTGTAAATTATACGTTTTGGGAGTTTTCCACATAGACTTATTGTTGTGGTTTGGAACATTTGTTATTAGACTCCCATTTTTTGTGTAGTGTGTAACTTGGCAAAACCCCCAGCTGTGTGCCTGATACCCAAGTCGATGTCACTTTTCTTTTTGCGTATTTGGAATTTTTTCTTTTTTGCCAAACAATTTTTTATTGACCTACAGTAGATTACCCCAACAAATAAAACAAATTTTTTTTTGAAATTTTTCCACAAAATAAAAGGTTACAGGTCTTTTTGCATAAACTGGTACATAGCAATATGGAAACACATCATCATGTTAACACTGACCAGAGGACCTGACAAAGATCAGAATGCGACATGTAAGCAAAGTCATATACAAACAATAGGGATTATACTCTAAATACATTTAACTATTAGTAGACATTGCACCATTAAGTTAAAGGGGTTTTTTACCAAAAAAGGATTTCGCCGGGTTTGCCCAATTCGCTTTCGTTGCTTAAAAAGAGGTAATGTCTGTTTTTGTTTGATCTGCTATATGTGCCCCACGGGTTTGGGCATCACAATCCCTTTCCCCCAGTTTGTATTTGTCAAACAAAGGTCTGTAAGAGCTATATAGCAAAATGAGCTGGGGGGTTAGCATTCTCCTTTCGCTAGGAGTCCTGGGTTCAAAATCCTGTCAAAACCAAACATGTGGATTTTTTTTCTCATGTACACACCTGATTCAGATTTCTTTTTTCTATTTATTTATTTATTTGTACTGTTTGACTAATTTTTAAAGGTTTGAGGGAGGGAGTAATGACAGAACCTCAGTTGAACACTGCAGCAGGGGAGTATTGTGTTTAAAAATTACACAGAGGATGGAGTAAAATGACAGCACCGGGGGTTTGAACACTTGCTCAGCAGGGTGTGTGAATTACTGGGGGTACGAGAAGGGGAGCAAAATACAGCCCTGGGATTGAACACTTGCTCACAGTGAGTGTGGTGTTACAAAGGAGTAGAAGGCCCGGAATAGTTTACAACCTGAATTGAACACTCGCTAGCATGAGTGTTTTTTTTACAAAGAGTACGTTACAGTAAATGACAGCCCCTGGTTTGAACACTCGCTCGCAGTGTGTGTGTGATTACAAGAATACAGAAACAAAAGTAAAATGACAGCACCGGGGATTGAACACCGCTCGCAGGAGTGTGTTGATTATAAGGGTACAAGGGGGGTAGAAGACAGCCCTGGGGCTAACATTCTTTCAGCGTAGTGTGTGTGATACTATTTAGCACAGAGGACGGGAGAAATGACGACCGGGGGGTTGAACACCGTCAGCAGTGAGTGTGTGTGTTTACTAAGGAGTACAGAGGGGGGGAAAATGACAGCACCGGGGGTTAACACTCGCTCAGCAGTGAGTGTGTGGATACAGGGGGGGAAGGGGAACTGACATACTCCTAAGGAGAGGTGATGTAAGCTGTGCAGAGGACTGAGGAGCTCTCTTCCCGGTCGATTCCGGGGGAGCATGGCCCTAGAGATCACAAAGGGGGCACTAAAACAAAAACGGTGCAGAATTTTTAACCCGAATTGTGAAAAAATGTCTATTTTTAGTTTGCAAGCTTCACACTTCAATTTATTTGTAGCCAAAAAACCCCTTTAAAACTAGTTTACACTACTTACTTCAGGGGGTATCTGCAAAAATAGGGCAAACTTCCCATGTCAATTTTTAATTGGTGGGAAAACCCCCTTTTAACAGCTACCTCCTTTTTCAGGAATTGAGAAAAAGTCAAAATTTTAAAAAAAAAAGGTGCAAAAAATTTTGGGGAACCCGGGCCCAACAGGAGGTGATCTCTAGCAGCAGGACCCTATGACAGAATGCTGACTGCGGATAACCATGCCCACAAAGGTAAGGTGGCGGGGAGCTCAATGGGAGCAACAGTTCCCTTCTCTCAAGACACATTTTTGCAGTTTTTCCCACAGTGCCGGAGCGGCGAGGCCGTGAATCAGGGATGGAAACTCGCCTGTGTTTTTGGTTTTTTTTTGCTACAAACCTTTTCTATTTGCTAAATATGTGATATTCTTTAAGTAACAGGAAGATTGCATTGATTCTTTAAAACGCTAATTATCTGGAAAATAAAGCTCCTGGCTCCGCGTGTGGGGTTCATCTTTATTGGCCAGGCGTGGGGCAGGGGGCAGGTTTTCTGTTTTTATTTTAAACAGAAGTGTAAAAGGATACAGTCATTAAAATCCATTGCATTTTTGTATTTAATGAAAAGGTGAGAAGTTTGTGCCAATAGAGGGGCGAGTTTATTATGCGCTGAAAGATTAGTTTACGGTGAGTGAAAGCTGGATCTCCCCGGGCTCCGGGATCTATCGCCTTGTTTCCAGACACTTCGGCTGTCATGAGGCTGCAGCAGATTAATGAAGGATCATCGCAGATTTTACACATTTGTCGCAACCAGATTCGGATTCACCAACAGGGGAAATCCCCGGGGGGGCTCCTTGGTACGGCCGGGCTGAGGCTGCTTTATTTAGGGAAAAAGGCAGAGGAGAGGCAGAAAGAACAAGGCATGTTTAGTATGGGAGTCATGAACAGAAACTGTAGGGTGGGCCCCAAGAATCATGTCTACCCAAGGACCCCAAAAATAAACCCCACTGGTGGACCCCAAGAATAAACTCCACTAGTGTCCCAAGAATCAACTCCACTGCTGGGCACCTAGAATCAACTCCACTGGTGGCCCCAAGAATCAACTCCACTGGTGGGCCCCAAGAATCAACTTCACTGGTGACCCCAAGAATAAACTTCACTAGTGGCCCCAAGAATAAATTACACAGGTGGGTCTCAAGAATCAGCACTACTGGTGGGCCCCTACAATGAACCTCACTGGTGAGTCCCAAGAATCAACTCCACTGGTGAGCCCCAATAATCAACTCCACTGGTGGGCCCCAATAATCAACTCTATTGGTGGGCTCCACGAATGAGCTCCACTGGTGGCCACCAAGAATCATCTCCACTGGTGGCCCCAAGAATCAACAACACTGGTGGGACCCAAGAATAAATTACATAAGTGGGTCCCAAGAATCAACACTACTAGTGGACCCAAGAGGCATCTCACTGGTTGACCCCAAGAATCAATACCACCGGTGGCCCCAAGAATCACCCCCATTCGTGGGCCCCTGTAATGAACTCCATTGGTGAGCCCCAAGAATCAACTCCACTGGTGGCCCCAAGAATCAACTCCACTGGTGAGCCCCAAGAATCAACTCTACTGGTGAGCCCCAAGAATCAAATTCACTGGTGGACCCCAAGAATCATCTCCACGGGTGGCCCTAAGTATCAACTCCACTGGAGGGCCCCAAGAATCATCTCCACTGGTGGACCCAAAGAATCAACCCCTCTGGTGGGGCCCAAGAATCAGCTCCACTGGTGACCCCAAGAATCAAGTCCACTGGTGAGCCGCAAGAATCAATTCCACTGGTGAGCCACACGAATCAATTCCACTGGTGAGCCGCAAGAATCAACTTTACTGGTGGCCCCAAGAATTACCTCCACTGGTGGACCCAAAGAATTATCTCCACTGGTAGCCCCAAGAATCATCTCCACTGGTGGACCCAAAGAATCAACTCCTCTGGTGGGGCCCAAGAATCAACTCTACTGGTGAGCCCCAAAAATCAAATTCACTGGTGGCCCCAAGAATCAACACTACTGGTGGGCCCCTACAATGAACTCCACTGGTGAGTCCCAAGAATCAATTCCACCGGTGAGACCCAAGAATCAACTCCACTGGTGGCCCCCAAAAATCAACTCTACTGGTGGGCCCAAGAATCATCTCCACTGGTGGGCCCAATTATTAACTCCCCTGGGGGCCTCAAGAATCAACTCCACTGGTGGACTCCAAGAATCATCTCCACTGGTGGGCCCAAGAATCATCTCCACTGGTGGACTCCAAGAATCAACTCCTCTGGTGGGGCCCAAGAATCAACTCTACTGGTGAGCCCCAAAAATCAAATTCACTGGTGGCCCCAAGAATCAACACCACCAGTGGCCCCAAGAATCAACACTACTGGTGGGCCCCTACAATGAACTCCACTGGTGAGTCCCAAGAATCAATTCCACCGGTGAGACCCAAGAATCAACTCCACTGGTGGCCCCAAGAATCAACTCTACTGGTGGGCCCCAAGAATCATCTCCACTGGTGGCCCAATTATTAACTCCACTGGTGGCCTCAAGAATCAACTCCACTGGTGGACTCCAAGAATCATCTCCACTGGTGGGCCCAAGAATCATCTCCACTGGTGGACTCCAAGAATCATCTCCACTGGTGAGTCCCAAGAATCAATTCCACCGGTGAGACCCAAGAATCAACTCCACTGGTGGCCCCAAGAATCAACTCTATTGGTGGGCTCCAAGAATGAGCTCCACTGGTGGGCACTAAGAATCAATTCCACTGGTGGCCCCAAGAATCAACACCACTGGTGGGCCCCAAGAAACAACTCCACTGGTGGCCCCAAGAATCATCTCCACTGGTGGGCCCCAATTATTAACTCCACTGGTGGCCTCAAGAATCAACTCCACTGGTGGACCCCAAGAATAATCTCCACTGGTGAACCCAAGAATCATCTCCACTGGTGGACTCCAAGAATCATCTCCATTGGTGGACCCCAAAAATCATCTCCACTGGTGAACTCCAAGAATCATCTCCACTGGTGGACCCCAAGAATCACCTCCACTGGTGAGCCCCAAGAATCATCTCTACTGGTCGGTCCCAAGAATCATCTCCACTGGTGGCCCCAAGAATCAACTCCACTGGTGGGCCCCAAGAATCATCTCCACTGGTGGGGCCCAAGAATCAACTCCACTGGTGGCCCTGCAAATATGGTAAAGTCATAGCACTCAATGAGTGATATAATTTTCTGACGTATTTCCCAAATTCCCCTGAAAAGTGTATTGGAGCGTTGTTGAAAGTGCGCGCCGGCCAGCAGGTATGCGCCGCTGTGCGACATGTGAACCCGGCCTTACTGTAAGTTCGCTTGGCTCTTTTGATTTTTCAGCCTCCAAGTCAGCATCAAAACCTCGTCTGAAAAGTGCTGTTTTCAGACGAGGTTTTGATCAGGATTTCAACGAGTTTCTTCCAACACTGTTTTCTTTCTGAAACACCCTTAAAAATGAATAGTCAGGGCAAGACCTGCGCGGAGGTTTTGAAGTTCTCCATTGATTCCTATGGGGATTTTCAATGTTGACATGAATTGACTTTTTTTAAATGGCCAAAGCAGCGTCCAAAGAAGCGCGGAAAACGCACGTAGAAACCTTGTGTATGAACTACATGGCTGGTTCACATAGGAATCAATGAACATGAACTGGGGGCATTTTGGGGTCTTTAATGACTCTGCTTTGGGAGAGGAAACGCTCCGAAAACAGCACCAAAATCATCCGTGTGAACGCACCTTTACTATTAGACAGTTTTCATACATAAGGCTCCAGGTTTCTTTAAATTCCCGGTTGCTACTGTATTTTATATCTCTTTACATTGGAGGCCGTATTCTGTGAAACCAGGAGTTGCCTGTGTTCATGATCTGTGGTCATTTGATTTCCTACACTTGGCTCTCGGGGCCCATTGATACCGGGAGGCTTCTGCCCGTGATACATTGTAGCAGCCGCTTCCACTCATTGCTGTGTTTATATAAGGGTGACATGTTTTGATAGGACTTTTTTCAGTTCAATGTCAGCCGTGCACAATTGTGTGATCTCAGGTGCTTGCAAATACTTCAGCAAACGGCAAAACTTATCACATCGCTCCCTTGTGGGCATCACTGGGAACCACAATGTGACTGGGATGGATCCGCAAGAAGCAGCAAAGGTCATAAAAGGGCAACGTTTAATTACAATCTAAATAGAATAATTCAACAAAATGAAAAATTATTGTAAAAAAGGGCAAATTATACCTAATATATAATAAAACACTTGTGTCCCAGAGCCGGAGAACCTGTCAGCACTGTTTCCCAGTTTACAGATGGATATTATCCACATCTAATAGACAATAACCCTGTGAATGTATCACATTATTTGTCTAGTACTTATACAATCACAGCCGGAGCTGCATTCACAATTCTGCTCAGGTGAATTCTTCAAGCAAAGCATTGCCTGCAGTCTAAATGGCTGCTGCGCTGTGTTTATACCAGGGGATATAACATAACCACAGATAAACTGTATCTGAATTACACCCTCTTGCAATATAGGAGCATAGCCAATCTCATCAGACAGCAGCGAGCTTCCTAGGTCCTCACACACAGCGAGCTTCCTAGGTCCTCACACACAGCGAGCTTCCTAGGTCCTCACACACAGCGAGCTTCCTAGGTCCTCACACACAGCGAGCTTCCTAGGTCCTCACACACAGCGAGCTTCCTAGGTCCTCACACACAGCGAGCTTCCTAGGTCCTCACACACTGCGAGCTTTTAGGTCGTCACACACAGCGAGCTTCCTAGGTCCTCACACACAGCGAGCTTCCTAGGTCCTCACACACAGCGAGCTTCCTAGGTCCTCCACACACAGCGAGCTTCCTAGGTCCTCACACACAGCGAGCTTCCTAGGTCCTCACACACAGCGAGCTTCCTAGGTCCTCACACACATTAGGCTATATTCACAACCTACGTCGGAGACATGGGGGTAACTATAGCCATAGTGGCTGCTCTGGGGCCCAGAGGTTGAGAGCCAGACTCAGGTACAAGAACATTGATCCTTTTTGTAGGTAACAAGTAATTGGGGCTACATGTATGTACGGGGCTGCGCCAGAAGTCTGGCATCTTTTCAGCCCAAAAACTAGCGCAGCCCTGTTTGCTGTATCATAACCATGTGCACTCCAATATCAGGTGCATTACATTGCACTTTGTAATGCGCTTGAGATCGGGGGCAGCTGGAGGCGGGGCGCACTACAACCGTACGAAGCAGCACATTTATAGCTTCAGTACGTCACATCCCGGCGCATTACTGCTGGAACAGGTAGAGCACTTTACAAGGGGTTTACCTGAGCCAGAAGTGTCAATTTGTAGCTAGAAATTTGTAGCTATGACCGGCAGTAGAACAGGTTCATAGATTCAGGCGCATTCTACACTACACTACTAATGCACGCAAAATAAATGATACATGTCGCCCATAGAGGCCAGTTCTAAATCGCTTTTAAGCATTGTAGAATGCAGCAGAATGTGTGAACCTCTTCTACTGCGGGGCATAGATTTGGCGCTTTATAGTTCCACTACGACAACTCAGGCTCAGGTAGACATCTTGTAACTTGGTCTATCTGTTCCAGCAGTAATGCGCCCAGTTTTGCCGTCCTCCCATCATAAATGTGTAGAATCATACGGTTATGGTGCGACGCCTCCAGAACGCCCCCGTCTTAGGTGCATCACAAAGTGGCGCAGGTGCCGCACAATGCACCTAATTTTGGAGTGCGCCTGCTCATGCATCTAGAGAACAGAGCTGCGCCAGTTTTTAGGCTGCAAACACACCAGAATACAGGAGCAGCCATACATGTCACCCTTGGTGTCCCTCTGCTCTCCAGCTTTCTCATGGAGATTCCCTGATACATGGCGGTATTATTTATACCTTTCATTATTGCTCCTTAGGCTGCTGTTTTAGTTTATTGTCATTAGGTGGTGGGGCCCAGGGCTAGACTAGGAATAATAAGCAGCACTGGCACAAAACCCCCACAGCCCACATACAATATCCGCTTACAAGATTTCTCTTGGTCACGCACCTCGCCAACAACAACAACAACACTATAAACACAAGCAAGAAAGAAAAAGTGGTGCAGAGAAACCCCTCATCACAGAGCCAGGTGTGCACTTGCTTTACAATCAGGGGCAAGCTTATGCTGCCGCTGTACAAGCACCAACATATCCTACAACATCGCCATGTGGAGACCACATAGAGGTCAGACACCAGCTCAGGTCACATCATGTGACAGGGAATACTGCACAGATTCAACACAGAAGTAAAATAACCCCTAACGTCAAGGACTCACAGGAGACGTCATCTCTGATGGTAGTTGCTATCTTCTCCTATTCTTCTCCATCAGGCCCAAACCCCCATGATGTCCTTTCTGATAAGTCGTCCTCTTCTCTGATGAGTCGTCCTCTTCTCTGATGAGTCGTCCTCTTCCCTTTTTTTCTCCATCCGGCACAGAATGCAATGTCTTCTTCGCCCGGTCACTACTCATCCCTGTAGAATTTACCACAAAAACATTTTAGACTCCTCTCTTTTCCAGCACTTCCTTATCAATTCCCAACTCTGTAAAAACTTCCTATCCATTGAGCCTCATATAGTAATAGTGCCCCCTTTGATGCCCCAAACAGCGAAATTTTGTATTTCTCCCTAAACAGCATACGTTAAACCCTAAAAATAAGAATTTAAAAAAAAGTCAGATAAGTGGCAGATAAGTAGGTAGGTATATAGGTACTCTCAGAATATAGGTAAATAGGCCCCCTCAGTAAGTTTACAGATTCGTTCAGTAGGTAAAGAGGTGTATAATCCCCAATTAGGTAGCCCCACAGTAGAAAGATAAGTAGGTAGGGAGGTATATAGTCCCCTATTAGGTACCTGTATATAGACCCTCTCAGTAGGTAGGTAAAGTTGAAACCAAAAGTTTCCATACACTCTATATAAAGCCCCATCTGCAGGTTTATCCCTCCCCTCTATATAAAGCCCCATCTGCAGTTTTTCCCTCCCCTCTATATAAAGCCCCATTTGCAAGTTTCTCCTTCCCTCTATATAAAGCCCCATCTGCAGGTTCTTCCCTCCCCTCTATATAAAGCTCCATCTGCAGGTTTTTCTCACTCTCTGACATGAAATCAGAATAAACCTTCCCCGTTTTAGGTCAATTAGGTACCAAAATTATTTCTATTTGCCAAATGTCAGAATAATGAGAGAGATAATGTAGGTCTTTGTTCCTGTGCATTTGCAAACATTACTCTGGCTTTCCTATGTTTCTTTTGGCGTAATGGCTTCTTCCTGGCAGAGCGGCCTTTCAGCCCATGTTGATACAGTATTTGTTTCACTGTGGATAATGACACAATCTTACCAGCGTCTGCAAGGTCTTTTGCTTTTGTTCTTGGGTTGATCTGCACATGTCGGACCAAAGCACATTCATCTCTGAGACACAGAACCCGTCTCCATCCTGAGCAGTATGATGGCTGGACATTCCCATCTTGTTTGTACTTGTGTATAATTGTTTTTACAGATGAACGAGGCCTCTTCAGGTATCTGGAAATTGCACCCAAGGATGATCCAGACTTGTGCAAGTCCACAGTTCTCTTCCTTATATCTTAGCTGATTTCTTTACTTTCCCATGATGTTACACACAGAAGCAGGGTGTTTCTGGTGTGCTATAAAATACATCCACAGCTGTGTCTCTAATTAACTCAGATCTTGCCATTAAACCTATAAGAAGCTTCCATAAACTTACGGCCTAGTACGGGCTTTGTCTAGGTCTAAGACTTTTTTGTTTCCCGTAGCAACCAATCAGCTCATAGCAACTAATCAGAGCTCATAGAAACCAATCAGAGCCCATAACAACCAATCAGAGCCCATAACAACCAATCAGAGCTCATAACAACCAATCAGAGCCCATAACAACCAATCAGAGCTCATAGCAACCAATCAGAGCCCATAACAACCAATCAGAGCTCATAGCAACCAATCAGAGCCCATAGCAACCAATCAGAGCTCATAGCAACCAATCAGAGCCCAAAGCAACCAATCAGAGCTCATAGCAACCAATCAGAGCCCATAGCAACCAATCAGAGCCCATAGCAACCAATCAGAGCTCATAGCAACCAATCAGAGCCCATAGCAACCAATCAGAGCTCATAGCAACTAATCAGAGCCCATAGCAACCAATCAGAGCTCATAGCAACTAATCAAAACCCATAGCAACCAGAGCTTATAGCAACTAATCAGAGCCCATAGTAACCAATAAGAGCTCATAGCAACTAATCAGAGCCCATTCTCTGCTACTATAATAAAGTTTCTGCATTATTGGATGCTGACCTGTCGAGAACCAATAAATCTCATGTTAGCCTATACTCCAGGCCAGAGTCCAGCCCTCCTGCCCAATTAAAGAAGACTCTCCCTGTAGCCACTTGGCAAAAAGTTTTGACTAGAAATGTCCCGTTTAGTGTTTACAGCTCCAATGCAGATGTGTGTGTTTCCATGGTTACAGACCAGTCCTGCCACGCCACGACCCAGCTTTGCAATTTCCTTGTCCTGGAAAGCCCCTGTATGGTCGGGGAGGCTGCAGCGACTCCAGGCCATGGCTGCGCTGTAATGATAGGTTGGACTATTTCTCTTGGTGCATAGTAATTGTTTTATTGTTTATTATGTTTCTAACCTCTCGTGTTATGTTCTCATTTACATTTAAACATATGTTCTCATTTACATTTAAACATTGAACTTTCAATGGGATCCGTGTGAAAAGCAATTATGCCGTTACCAGATGCGGAGGCCGCGCAGCACAAGGGAGCGCAAAAAAAAGAATAACACAGGGGTTGCTCCACTTGTTCTCTGTACAATAATACGGGTGTGACTGCACAGAGAGGTGAAGCTCGGATCATTGCACAGAATGTGTCAGTGAAAAATAAGCACAAATAACAATCGCTGCATTGTCTTGTAGGGAATTACACTAATGACATCTGAGAATAATGTGTGATGTGTAAGGGACCCGTGGAGGTTACAGCAAGAGCCACTACACAGGACCTACTATATAGAGCCCGTACATACATTCTACTATACAACCTCTACATACATTCTACTATACAGCCTCTACATAGGACCTACTATACAGCCTCTACATAGGACCTACTATACAGCCTTACATAGTCCTACTCATACGCCTCTACATAGCTCCTACTATACAGCCCTACATAGCTCCCAAATTTTACGCCTCTACATAGATCTACTATACAGCCTCTACTAGCTCCTCCTATACAGCCTCTACATAGATCCTACTATACAGCCTCTACTAGCCCCTACTATCACCCTCACATAGACCCTACTTACAGCCTCTCATGCTCCTACTTACCCCTCTACAAAACCTCCTACATACAGCCTCACATAGCTCAAATTTTCAGCTCTACTAGTCCTTTTTTACGCCTCTACATCTAAGCCAACTCTCCGTTTTGGGGGGGGGCCCCGCATTGGGGGCCCCCCCCCGCCCCCCGGGGGGTGTTGGCATTCCTCCCCCCGCGTGCTGGCGGGGGGGGTCATTTAAATTACTGCGGCGAAAAAAAAAAAAAGGTAACGGGGTTTGCGCTCTCTTGCCCCGCCGGCCCGCTCCTCGGGGGTGAAGCGGCCCCGCGGCCCCGCTATCCCCCGCGGTCTCCTGTGGGGGGAGGGGGGGGGGATCGTCCCTCCTCCCTCCTCTCCTGTTGTAGGGCTGGTGTGTGCGCGCACATACAGGTCAGCGGGGGGGGGGAAGTGCGGGGGGGCTGCAGGGGGTGCGCGCGGCTGCTCTCACCCCCCCCTGCCCCGCTGAAGAGATCGGGCAGGGCTGGCCGCGTGCGTAGCCTGGTCAGGTAAGTGGATTTTTTTATTTTATTTTTATTAGCTTTAGGGGGGTCTACCTGGTAACAGAGAGGGCAACTACCTGGGAAAAAATGGGGCATCACCCTGGCAAAAAGGGGGCATAACTGGCAAAGAGGGGGGGCAAAAACTGGGTTACGATGGGGGACACCTGGCTAACAGTGGGGGCATCCTGGTCACGATGGGGGCATACCGGCTCCAAAATGGGGGCTTTTTCCTGGCTAACGTGGGGGCACCCTGGTAAAAGATGGGGGCACTACCTGGCAAAATGGGGGCCTACTGGCTAACGATGGGGGGCACTACCTGGCAAAAGGGGGGCACTACCTGGCAACAGGGGGAATCTACCTGGAAAAAATGGGGGGGTACCTGGCAACAATGGGGGCACTTCCGGCTAACAGATGGGGGCATCCTGGTAAATGGGGGCATACCTGGAAAACCCTGGGGGCATACCTGGCTAACGATGGGGGCATCCCGGCTAAAACGATGGGGGCACTACCTGGCAACAGAGGGGGCATACCTGGCAACAGGGGGACATCTACTGGCAAACAATGGGGGCATACTGGAACAAGGGGGCACTACCCGGGTAACAGTGGGGGCATACCGGGGAAAAATGGGGGGCATACCTGGCTAAAAAATGGGGGCAACCCCGGTACAGATGGGGGCACTACCCGGCTAACGATGGGGGGATACCCGGCTAAAAAGATGGGGGGACTACCTGGCAACAGGGGGACATTACCCTGGCAAACAATGGGGGCAATACGGCAAACAATAGGGGGCCTACCTGGCTAACGATGGGGGCACTACCTGGAACAATGGGGGCACTACCGGCTAACAATGGGGGGACTACCTGGCAACAATGGGGGCCTACCTGGCTAACAGATGGGGGGACTACCTGGCTAACAATGGGGGGACTACTGGAACCCAAAGGGGGCACTACCTGGAACCCAAAGGGGGCATACCTGGCTAACAGTGGGGGGACTACCCGTCAAAGGGGGGACTACCTGGCAAAAGGGGGCATCCTACTGGCAAACAATGGGGGGGGATACCTGGAAAAACAATGGGGGCCTTTCCCGGGTAACGTGGGGGCACTACCTGGCTAACAGATGGGGGAATACCTGGCTAAAAATGGGGGCCTCCTGGCAACCAATGGGGCATACCTGGCAAAAAATGGGGGGACTACTGGCTAACAGATGGGGGCACTCCTGGCTAAAAATTTGGGGGGACTACCTGGCTTCGATGGGGGCACTACTGGAACAGGGGGGGCACTACCGGCAAAGAGGGGGGCATCACCTTTGGGAAAAAAATGGGGGGAATACCTGGGAAACAATGGGGGCACTACCTGGCAACAAGGGGGCACTTGGCAACAATGGGGGCATACCGGTAACAGTGGGGGGACTCTGGCTAAAAGATGGGGGCATACCTGGCAAAACCCAAAGGGGCACTCCCCGGCAACGTGGGGGATTCCTGGCTAACGATGGGGGCACTACCCGGAACAATGGGGGGGACTACCTGGCTAAAATGGGGGCACCTCCTGGCTAACAAAGGGGGGGATTTCCTGGGTACAAATTTGGCTCTATTGGCTACGAGGGGGATCTCTTGGTACAAAAGGGGGATCTCCGGCTGTAAGGGGGACTACCTGGGTTTTGGGGGGGGTCTACCCGGTATGGGGATCTACCTGGTTTTTCCAAAACCGTTATCAGTTGGTGGAGTGGGGGTGGCTTTTTGAAGGGGCGTGGCATACCCCAAAATGGGGTGTCCAGCAAAATTTTGCCCACTAAAAAAACCCTGCTTTTTCATTTTTTAAAAGTTGGAACTTTTTGCTTACTAGCTCCTCAACTCCTTCATAATCCTCTATACAGCCCCCTTTCTAGTCCCACTTTACGCCTTTCATAGATCCCCACATAAGCCTCTACAAAATCTACTTCAGCCCCACAAATCTATTTTTCACCCCCTCTAGTCCCCTATACAGCCCCTCAAATTTCCCATTTACAGCCTCTCATACTCCTACTATAAGCCCCTACAACATCCTATATCGCTCTAAAATTCCCCACTTACAGCCTCTACTAGTCCTACTTACGCTTCTACAAAATTTTTCGTACAGCCCCCTTAAAAAGCTCCCACTATCATCCTTCATACTCCCCCCTTTTCCCTTCATGTCCTCTTACAGCCTCTACATACATCCCAATAAGTTACATAGCTCCTACTATACGCTTTTCATCTCCTCCCCCATTTTCAGCCCCCTAATACTTTCCCCTATACGCCTTAATAGTCCTACTTACGCTCTACATTGTCCTACTATACGCCTCTCATACATCCTACTTACGCCTCTACATAGCTCCCTACTAAAGCCTTACATAGCTCCCACTATAAGCCTCTATATAGCTTACTTTAAGCCTTACTACATTCCCACTATCAGCCCCGTACTTGCTCCTACTAACTCCTCTTTTCTTTGCTCATATACGCCCCACATAGCTCCTCTA